>APFE031592151.1:4205-16512 GCA_000404065.3 Pinus taeda | reverse complement strand
GCACAATCACATTAGTAAATGTGGTTGATATATGTTCATGAACATCATTTTTCACTTGTTATATGCAATGGATGCATAAAAATGATGCCAATTGACGGAAATCAACCATATTTACTAATGTAATTATACTTGTATATATTTTAAATATTAACTATATTTTATTTTAAAATTGAAATATATATAATATATATGAAAATTTATATTTAAAATATTGAAATGAATAAATCAATTACCAACTTTATTTAGGTTTATTAAAAATTTGATTTGGGATATTAATTTTATCATGTCAAATTTAATAATTCGTACAAACATGTTGACATACATCACTTCAGAAAATATGTATACCCACTCTTCTTCTCCCTCCAACCAAAAAAATATTACAAATCTGGTCTTTATCAAAAATACTCTCAAAATTTTCAAATGTATTTTTTTTTCTATAACATAGAACTTAGAAAACGTAGGGAGACATTCTATTTTAATGATAGTATCCTTTAATGACTAGATCCCATTAACATTATAAACCCATTCTTCTTCTTCCTTGGCATAGAATCAAGAATCACTGAGGGTCCATTTTTCTTCAATCATGTAGACCGAATAAATATTGTGGAAAGATGTAATATTCTCTTGGATTTCATTACACAAATGGAGAAATTAGACATATGTTTGTGGGTTCAGCAAAGAGATAGTTCATTCATTTTAGACTTTAAAATTTTGCTTAACGTAAAGAAATTATATTTAAAAAAATCTCATTTTGAATCCACTATTTTGGTCCTTCAAACAAATTGTGTGTCATGTTTCCCTCTTAATGTAGTCACGCAAAATGATAAAGGTAAGTCAAGGTAAGTTCATAAACTTTTGTATAAGTTGGTAAAGAATGTCGAGTTAATGATTTATGTGCATTATCATTCTCCTCAACCATGATTTTAAGATAGAAACCAATCAATTTATATACCTATAACTATATTTGCAAGGAAAAATGTAATGTTCTCAATGTCTAAAGTTTAATTCAAAACAAAATAAAACATTGTAATGCCACCAAAACAATGCACATATTTTCAACAAGTTCGCGTTGCACACGGCATACCTGCCGAAAATAGCTTGTATATTAACTTGGATTGAAATAATAAGCAATGTCGATTGACCAAGTTCAAAAGAAGCATAGGACACATGACTAACAAAGTATTAGTTTCCAGTTTGACCATACATTGCTAGTCTTCCGCTCGGCTGCTTCTTAGAATGGAACTTCATTAGTCCAGTCAATAAATCCAAAGATCCTACACTTGTGGAAAGCTCAGCACTTGCACCATTTGCAGAGCAAGATGGAGGGCCAGCTAAAACCATAAAAGCAAATCACAGAAGATGCAAAACTGCAATGGTAGCTCTCGAAATCTTGTAGAACAATATGAGGTAAACAATCAGGCTATGGAAAAGCAGAATTTGCTGGCAGAATGTTGCTCAATAGGTGATACATTATCTCATATGACTCACTTTCTCGTTGTTGCCACTCGTTGTGGTGACATTTATCATGTCGTTGTCCCTCGACACTGAATCGTTTCCACAGAGTCGAGGCGCATGGAAGCACACCATCATGTGGCAAAGCATACCAAATAATGTCAAAAATCATAACAAATAGATGTGGAAAGTAGTTAACATGAATTGAATAGAGTCTAATTAAAGATAACATGATTTTATATTTAGCAAGTGTGGTCTTTATATACATGACCATGGTTTGGTCTTTGTGAGATGTGTGAGGCTAGAAAAGCCCAGTTCTCCAACTCAGTGAATGTATATGTCAGCAAGTTTAATAAGTATAAATTTATTTGTGTGTGTAATTTATATATTTTGTGAGTTTCTTCTTCTCTCTTTCCATCAAATTGATATCTGAGTGAAGCTAGAGTTTCAGGACCAGAGTACCTAAGGAGCTTGTAACTACCTTCGTTGAGAACCACCCCCATCATTAATGTACGAACCATAGGATTGAGGGACTCATTAGTGGTCAATATACACAGTAGATAATTGGAAGGAAATTGTCGTGGCTGAGAAATTCGAACAACTGCTAGTGGAAATTGTTAATGAGCACATTTATGCTTGGCTATCACACCATAGGGTGGATGAACATTATGTTAATGAAGCGTATGACATATTCTTGGAAATACTTATTGATCATGGCAATATGGAAAGTGTTATGTTTGATCAAGCATTAAAGGTTGAAGTTGTCACTATAGCAACAAGTTATGAAGCAAAGGTTGGAACCACTCATGAAGCAGTGCATGAAATAGCAGTGGTTAACGATCAAGAAGAGGACAAAGTGATTCAAGAATTTTTTAAGGGAATATCCATTGACGGTATAATATTGGAAGATACTCTCAATGAAGTTGAAGAGGCAAAGAAAGAAGAGGAAGAGGAGAAATATATCAGTGCAGAGCATAATGAAGATGTTTTTAACATTGTTTTTTGTGTATGCAGATGTCCAAAATAGCATGGGAGCTAAAGTTTAAAACAAAGTAGTTGAAAATTTTGATGCAAATTTGAAGCTCATTGAAGAATTGGTTGAGAAGACAATTGAACAAATTTATTATAATCTTAAAACAAAAACTGGGATGAAAGAATTACATGAAATGATGGATGAGAAAAAGGAAAGGGATTATGATTTTACATATTAGTTGAATAATGATTAGAGTGTGCAGATTACAAGAAAAAGGTGGCAGTACCTGATTATGAAAGTGAAGAGAAAGACATCAAAATTTGTGGAGAAGAAGAAGAAAATATTGAAGAATTATTTCAATTTTGGAGTTTTCATGAAATTAAATTTTACTGTGAGTTAATGCTATGGCAACAATTGAGTTATCAGGTGAATGAAAATGACAAATTGATTTTTCTTTATAAGCTTGATGATAGTGATCATAAATGGCAGTGGTCCACAAGTAAGCAAATTATTGAAGAAGAAAGTGGTGAAAACACGCTTAAAAAGCCACGGGTAATTTTTAGAATGTTAACAAGAAAATGTAGCAGCAAGAGGTGAACAAACATGAAACTTTCAACAAGAAAGCAGAGCTAAGAATGAAGGTGAAGCTAAAACAATTTCAAGGGTATATAATTTGAAAGAAATGAAAAAGAAAATCTAGAATTGTAAAACTTGTGGAGTCATTGTAAGTATTGCAGAGACTCATACCAATAGGGATGTTCAAGTTATGATTGAGTCAATTTTTATTGTAAGGTTAGCAAACATAGTTGAGTCATGTTTAAGCTATGTTGAGTCATGTTTGAGTTATGTTGAGTCATACGGTCGTAATTAAGGGGGAGTGTTGGAAATAGTAGTTACTCCCATGTGCATGCAATACACGATGAGTTGAGTTAATTCAAGTAATATTAGAAGTTGAATGTCAGTTTGCATGCAACAATTAGTTGGAGTTGAGTCAAGTCTAGTTAGATATTGCATGATTCTGTATTCAACAAGTGTGGTCCTTATATACCTGTGGTTGGGTCATTGTGAGATGTATGAGGCCAAGAGAGCCAAACGCCGCAACTTAGTGAATGTGTATGTGGGAAAGTTTAATGAATATAATTTATTTGTGTGTATGTAATTTATGTGTTTTCCTCCTATTCCTTTCCATCAATTCTTCCCATGGATTTATAGATGAGGACCTCAAGTCTCAGGAATGTCTTCGAGGTCTTTATTATAAATCGGCGTTTCGCATCACTCCACCAAAATTTTGGATTCAAATGAACATGTAAAAAGATTCAAGTTATTCAAAGAGAATGTCAAATACATCAAAGTTTGTACATGATCTAGTGAAAACATGATGACCATGACTACACACAATGTAATCCACACAATCCCATGGTCCACAAGAACCACAACCACTCCCCTATTGTTTGACAATTAAAGATAGGTAGGGGAGGGCAGTGGAAAACCAAGCTGAAACATCCTTCTTGAAATTGATGGCCACGATATACCGTGCTCCCTGGCCTTCTCATTTCAAAACCACTAAGTGGCAATCCACATTCCACTATTTCCAAATGAGCAATTTTAAAAATGTATTTATTTTCTTTGATTCATATATGTGTGTGTGTGTTATTTAAAAGTTAAATGTAACATAAAGTTTAATGTTGTGGCTGAAGTATGTCTTAAAACTGCTTTTGTTTTGCTAAGATCTTGTTTCTCTCGAATTTAAGGAAATATGTTAACAACCCAATACCCAAAGCTATCTGGCAAGAGTGAAAGCCTATCCATTACAGACCCCAAGTGGGTCATTATTGGTGGCATGATTTTCCTTGAATTAAAAAAAATGAATTAGCTTGCATTTTCAGACAGTAACCAAAGATGGTTGTACTCACTGTTGTTTTGAAAACTTAGTTATGATAAGTTTTCCCATTGTTTGAAGAAAAAAAGTTTTAAGCTATATTGTTATATAGCATTGAATGAATGTTGACTTGGATATTGTTGTTGGTGCTGGTGGGGAAACTACAATAGAAGTTGAGCCCAACAATGCCAAAGAAAAAAAAAAGCAAAACAACACATTGAACCGGGCCACCTCGTATAGTAATTGTTGTTGTCAAAAAATAGTGCAAATTCATGTCACAAAAACTGTATGGAGTCCATATCTTCCTCAAATACAAAAAAGAGAAGAAAAATCAGATATTGTGAAGGAAGCAAGGGGCGGGTAATGATACAATATATATAGGTAGTGCTCCTCTATTTTGTGGAAACCAAATTCACATGGAATAAAAGCATGTTGTTGAAGCCAAGGTATGCTTCCGTTATGACCAATTTCATCATGACTTAAAAACCACCTTTAACAATACTTGTGGTAACACAGACCCCATGTTAGTGCTTTCAAAATGACAAAGGGGGAGCCACAATCCATCTCCATCATCCAATCTTGGAAGGTGGTATGGGCTCAAATCTCCATCATGGTCACCCCTCCCTTTAAACATCAAACAAGAAGCGAGGTTTGCTTTTAATTATGTTGACATCCTTTGTTTCTGCAACAAGTTGACTTCCCTGATATTCAGCTAATTGAGAGCCTTTTGGGATAGGATCTTGAGGATAATTTTCTTAATGTAGAAACATGTTATTACTAGAGGTTATGTTTGGCTAATTACAATGGCAAGACACCATGGTAGGATCAAACCCAATGTGAAGGCTACTGCCATAGAGGACACAACTTGTACAAGTAGTGAAAGACAATCTCTAGACAAAGATCTCACCACATTTGAGAGGCCACCTATTTTAATCTAGAATAATAAGAAATTTCTTTTCAATGGTGACTTTTTAGTTTTGGTAGAGTCATGATTAATTTTCATATTGATATGCAACTAATTCATTTATAGTTATATTTAAGTTTGTTTCATTTTCATTTTAATATTTTATCTTCTATTATATATTTAATTTATATTAAAAATTACATTATTTAGATTTTGAAATGAAAGCTAATTTGAGAAGGAAAGATAAAAATGGTTGTCAAAAATTTGTTTCCTTTTACAAACAAAAGATTATTCCAATGACCAATCAGTAAGTAGATATATAGATAGATTGTATGTGCACAAACTGATTCTAGAAAGCAATGCTTGTGAGTTTAATCACTATTCCATTGCTTCCTTATTCTGTGGCCATAGACTATTTGATTTTTTGGATTGAATATTGCAGTATAGCTTGGGGAGGCCTGCAACAAAGCTCTGAATGATTGTATGTACACAAATTAATTCTAGAAAGCCATGCTCATGAGTTTAATCACAGTTCCATTGCTTCTTCTTTTTGTGGCCCTACATTATTTGATTATGTGGATTGAATATTGTAGTATATCTTGAATGTTGGACAAGAAAAGGAGAAAATACACAAAATTGACACACATAGAACAATGCAAACTACCAGGGAAAATTTTAGGGGCTAATATTCGCAATTGGGCTAATATTCCACGCTTTTTCAAAACATGATTCCTTAATTTCCATTTTTTCTAAAAATTACTCGCCCAAATTTTATAGTATAATTCTTTTTTACCTTAAAAATCGCCAAAACTTTGTATAGAGAATATATAAAATTATTAGAAATTTGAGTACTTTTACAGAAACATTGTGAAACATTTTACAAATTACATGTTATTTACATTTGAGATTTGTCAAGGTTTCTAAACTTTAAAATAAATTTCCATTCTCAAAATTTTCCCCACAAGCTACTGCTCTTCTGTTAAACTCACAAAATTGACTTGATTATAGTGAACCCAATGAGGGGTATTTACATTTTTAAACTGGTGACTTGACTAACTCTATATTGAACATGCGACCACTTACTAAAATTAACATTTCCCAAAATAAGGCTGAACTCGAGTTCACAACCACTTGAGTCAATTAACTCACACAGACAATAGTTAACTCAAATTCTAAATTTGGATTGCTCTGCATGTAGGAGTAATAAGCTATGTTTAACACTCCCCTTTAATTACCACCACTAAGCTAAGACATGAGTCATGACAACTCAAACATGCATGTTGGTCTAGGTCTCAAATAGGCTTACAATACTTAATTTTCCTTTATGAAACTCAAGTACGTCTTTTACTAATGGCTTCGTGAATATATCATTCAATTGATCACTCGATTTACAAGTTTTTAAATAAAATTCTCCATTCGTCACAAATTCTCTAATAAATTGATATAATGTATCAATATGTTTTCATTTTTTATGAAGCATACTATGCTTGGATAGTGCAATGGTTGAGGTGTTGCCACAATAGATTGTTGTCGATCCTTCTTGTTTTAGTTGAATTCCATCCAAAACTCATTTTAACCATACTTCTTGGCATGCTACTAATATTGTTGCTACATGTTTTGCTTCTATTGATGATAGTGTCATAATAGGATACTTCTAAGATGCCCATGATATCAGACCCAAACCAAGATGAAACACATAACCAGAAGTGTTTTTCACATCATCCAAAATTCCTAAAAAATCATTATCAGTATACCCAATCAAATCCTTCTTTTCTATACTCGCATAAAATATGTCACAATCTGCAGTTCCTGCTATGTATCTTAGAATCCTTTTTCCATCTTTCCAATGTAAGTCTTTTGGAGACTCCACAAATATAGAAATCAAACTAACTCCTTCCATAATATCGGGTATTGTAGTTGTGATATACATAATGCTACCAACCAATATTTTGAATAGAACTTGATTGATATCTAATCCTTTGTCATCCTTACTTAACTTTGTACCTATTTCTATTGGTGTAGGAATAGGTTTACAATTTTCTATCATGAATCTTTTCAACAATTCCTTAGCATATTTATTTTGACAAATAAAAATCCCTTTCTCTCATTGTTCAACTTCTATGCCAATAAAATATTTCATAAGCCCAACATTTGTCATTTAAAATTCTTTAAACTCATCTAACTCAAGATCACGAGTATAATTCATGACATCAACATACAAACAAACAATATTAATATGACCAGGTTCATTTACCTTCGTGTACAAGGTTGGTTTAATGTTTCTTTTAAAAAATCCATTCTTGATCATATAACTGTCAATTTCTCTATACCAGGCACTTGGCGCTTATTTGAGTCCATAGAGCACTTTCTTCAATATATACACTTTGTCTTCATGACCTTCAAATTCATAACTTGGAGGTTGTTGTACATACATTTCTTCTTCTAATTTTATTCAAGAAAGCTTATTTCACATCCATTTGATACACTTTTCACTTGTTCTGAGTTATTGTTGCTAAGACTTCTCTTATAGTATCCAATCTACATACCATAGCAAATGTTTCTCCAAAGTCTATTCCGGTTTCTACGAGAGTCCTTTTGCTACAAGCCTTACTTTAAAATATGTCAATCTCTCCTTTTTCATTGAACTTTGTCTTGTACACTCATTTCACACTAATGAGAATTTTATCTTTTGGTAAATCAACTCAATCTCAAGTATCATTATTTTCAATGGATTCTATTTCTTCATCCATATCTTGCACCTAATTTTCATCTTTGATAGCTTCAAACAATGAAGGTTGAAATGACAAAAATTGGAAATTTGACCTAACATCCAAATCATCATAAATATCTTGAAAAATTCCCATTTTTTTCTTACCGTTTCTTGATTCATTGTTTCACGGATCACCGGGAGTATTTCGATTTCTGTTATCCTTGAATATCCATGTTGTTCAGAAAATATTAGAGTCTATGCTGGCATGCCTTTGTTTGGTGTCTTCTCTTGTGATTCTTGTTGCTTTTTTTTTGCTACATCCTCTTCTTCCATGAGTGTTAGTCTTACATCAACTCTTATGTCTTCATTATCATTCCACGATTCTTGTTCTTTCAACACAACATCTTTACTGATTATAGTCTTCTTGGTGATAGAGTTATACAATTTATAAGCTTTTGAATGGTCACTATTTTGAGTAAATATGCATTTTTCACTTTTGTCATCCAACTTTCCTCTTAGATATTTAGGTAAATGTGAATAAGCCACACATCCAAACACTCTAATATGAGATACACTACAAGGCATACCTGACCATACTTCTTCTAGCATTCTATTCATGATGCTCTTTGTAGAATATTTCTTTGTCACATAAAAAACACATGCAACTGCTTCTGCACAATACTCGTTTGACACGTTTCTTTCTTTCAACATGCTCCTTGACATGTTCATAATTTTCATGTTCTTTAATTTTGCTACACCATTTTTTTGAAGTGTGTATCTAGTTGTAAATTGACTTCTAATTCCATGTTGTATGCAATAAGCAGGGAATGCCTTTTTATCATATTCTCCACGACGACTTGATCTCAATACGTTGATTTGATGATCACTCTGGTTATCTAATAGGGCTTTGAATTCTTTGAACTTTGCAAAATTTTTAGACTTCTGCTTCAAAAAATAAACCCACCTCTTTCTGTTGAAATCATTAATAAATGTGAGGAAGTAACAACTTCTGCCAATCGACTATGTCTTCATGGGTCCACATAGGTTTGTATCAACCAACTCTAGTGGTTGATTTACTCTGTATGTAACTCCTTTCGGAAAACTCTCAACGTGTTTCTTTCCCAAGATAAAACACTCATAAGTACTACAAAATTATTTGATGGGAGTTAATCCTCTAACCGTATGTTTCTGCTACAACAATATCAAACTAGAGAAATGAAAATGTCCAAACTGAAACTGCCATAACCAATAATCATCAGAACATGCAATTGCAAAAGAACTGACCTGATCTCTGCAATTCATGATCAAAGGAAAGTGTTTATTCCTCGTCATATACACATTTTCTATCAACTGCTTGCTAGGGGCCTTGTAATAAATAACACAATCTTGTGCCTCAAAATTAATTGTGTATCCTTTCTCCATGAATTAACCAACACTTATCAACTAATTTTTGAGACCAGGGACATAAAATACCTCTGAGATTGTCTTCAGCTCCCACTACTTGGTCAGAATGTTGACCACTCATTTTCCATCTACGCACACAGTCTTGTCAGTGCTCAACTTTACCTTTGTCTTCATAGATTGATCCATATTTGCAACTAGACTCTTGTTGCTTGTCATGTGGTTGCTACAACCACTATCTAATAGCCAAAAAATGTAAGAATGTTCATGAATGGTATGGAAAGCTAGGAACATGGAGTCATTATTTTGTAGTTACATTAGCTCTCCACTTTTCTTTATCAATTATACTCTTCTTTCAATGATTTGCATAGTGACCAAATTTATAGCAGTAATAACATATCACCTTTGATTTTTTGACTCTTTAATTGTTGTTGAAGCTTCTTCTGTTTCTTCCACTTTCTTGCTCCTGCTCTTCTCTGCCATCTCTCTGATCACCATTTCTTCCACCTCATCCTTTGCCTCTTGATCTACCTCTACCTCAACCTTTGTGGCTTGAGATAGAAACTTTACTTTTAAAAGTGGTTTATAAGGTAGAATCCTTATTTCTATCTATCCTCACCTCATGAAATAGAAGTGATCCTATCAATTCACAACTATCAATGTTGTCAAATTCTTGACTGCTTCAATAGCTGTTACTACAACATCAAACTTAGTAGACAAGGATCTGAGGACCTTCTCAACCACTGTTTGAGCTTTAATATCATCACCATATATCTTTGACTTGTTTACAATAGTTAATACGTGATTCATGAATGAATCGATATCCTCTATTTCCTTCATCCGCCGACTTTCAAAATCTCTCCTATTATTCTGTAACTTAATAATATTGACTTTGGCCATACCTTGATAGCTCATTTCCAAAGTCTTCCATGCTATCTTTGTTGAAGATGTTGTCATAATAGTTTGCAACAGTGTTTGGTATACTCCTTGTTGGATAAAATACAAAGTTTGTGCATTCTTCTTTTTGTTTATCCTTAATTTCTCCATCTCTGCATACATCCTGAGTCTTTAATGTTGTCTCTATATTAACAACCCACACATCAT
Source organism: Pinus taeda (assembly GCA_000404065.3). Taxonomy (NCBI): domain Eukaryota; kingdom Viridiplantae; phylum Streptophyta; class Pinopsida; order Pinales; family Pinaceae; genus Pinus; species Pinus taeda. The sequence goes on along the minus strand of APFE031592151.1, from coordinate 6,089 downwards.
AATTCTTCCCTGTAAATAGTAAAAACTACGGTTTAAAAACTAGTCAATATCGTATTTCTTCTCTTTAATCTCCAATAAAAACATATTACAACCCCTTTTCTTTACATTATGCAAGCCTTTTTCTTTTTCCTTGTGATTTTTATCAACCAGATACTTTATTAGAAGACCTCTCTAATAAAGGTCCTTATACTATCTCTTAAAAAAAAAGTCTTAAAGGATGTGCATAATCCTTTTCTACCCACTCAACACATATAAAAGAAAACTTTTGAATTTTTAAAACCCTCACAAAATATAATGCTTTGAATGGTCTTCACAATTGCATTGAGAGACCCTTTGACTTATGATGATTAATGTGGCTTTTTAAAGCAGGGTCAGTGTTGCACTTCAAACCTACACAAGTGTCGCACCAAAGTGCCGTGCCTTTTAAACTCTAATTATGTGATAATTTTGCAAAACATTTTTTTTTAAAAGCCGTTGTTTTTCCTCACTTGGATTTTTTTTGCTAGCCCTGCATGTTTTTGGATATTGTATATTTTTTCAGCTCTAATATCTATTGGTTAAAAAGCAGAGAAACAAAGACACAAAATTGACACACAAAATAATAAGAGTTGTTTCTTCTCTATTAAACTCACAAATTTCTTTGGATTACAATGAATCTGATGAGGGGTATTTATATTTTTAACTAACGACTCCAGTGATGCTAGCTTCAACATGCTACCACTTACTAAATTCAATCTTTCCCAAAATAATATTGAACTCTAAATGACACTTGACTCAATTTAATCACTTTCCCAAAATAAGATTGAACTCGAAGTGGCACTCACTTGACTCTATTTACTCACATTGATAATAGTTATGTCAAACTCTAAATTTTCACAACTCTACCTGCTAAAGTAATCAACTATCTTTAACATTGGGGAGGCCAACAACTAAGCTCCAAACTAGTGCATCCCTAATCTAGCCGATTACTGAACTGCGAACTAGCTACCACTTCAGTCTCCACTGCATTGCTTGCTGGAAACAATGATAGAACATGATTATTCATTATTATTCAAATCTCCTAGAGTCAGAGTTTGACAATAGTATGAAAATATGCACTTAGAACCAGTGTTCAAAATTGAACATGTTACAACCCGTCGAGAGCCCTCTAGTGCATTAGAGAAGTGCTCAGCAAAATTTGGGCATAAAAAAAAAATTTAAATTTTACTTTTGCAGGTTTAAAAAAAATTAAAATTATAAAATGCCCTAGGAAGGGCTACTGGTCCACTAGACATTTTTGAAAATTTAGGTTATGTATTGTATTACCCTCCCTTGGCTGCATGTTGCAAGTTGCAACCTTCATTGTACCCTGGATGAGTATAAACTTAGAGTCTAGGGTACAAGTAGCCGGAGGTTGTTGCAGGTTTAAAAAAGCATAAATTATGCATAGTATCCAACATCAGTTTTGTTGGGTTGTGTTATATTCTTTCCATGACTAGCCAACATAATTAATGGGGGGGGTTAGAAGGGGGTGTGGAGCCCCCCCTTCATTGCACCGATTGCGTAGTAGGGGGAGTCATAGGGGGTTTGAGGTGTGCAAGTAACCCCACTCTATGGGGTCCAGAGCAGCACCCTAGAAAATTTTCATTTTAGACCCTATGTTAGGTTGGGCAGAACTTCCTATGGTTTTATGCATGATTTTCGCACATGGTTTTGGACGTGATGGTTTTCGGTCCATGGTTTTGGACGCGATGGTTTTTGGTCCATGGTATTGATGCTTCAACATGTATAAATATGTATTGTAACATTGAAAGGAACATAATGAAAAATCAAGTTGGTAGTCCCGGCTTTGGGATCCAGGGGAAAATATCTGTGCATATGTGTGTTATGTGTTATGCTCTTGCA
>APFE031592148.1:44682-127643 GCA_000404065.3 Pinus taeda | reverse complement strand
AGGACACTACTTCAGAAGCCTGGGATGTGAGAGTGGCCATTAAAGCAATGAAAGATGAGGAGCTGGACTAGTTGCTCAAAGGATGAGCAACCCTTTTAGCAGGGGGGCGATGATGAGCCCCAAAATTGGTAACTTGTTGGTCTCATTTTGCCTAATTATCCTTGTTCAGTCCTTGTTCAAATCCTTCATTTTCTATAGTTTATGCATTATTTTCAGTATGTTTATGTCATTTGTACGAATAAGGGAAGTCACTTTTCCTAGGTGGTTAACACGTGCTTATTTCAGGTTTTTTGACACATATTGGGGCAAAGTCAAAGCAATCATGGGCTATAAGACAGCCAAGCCTGAGGTGAGGATTCGAAGGGGGGTTGCCTATGGCATTAAATAACCCTTCCTCGGGATCTTCACCCCCAACTCTGAGCTCCAAAGACCACCAAACCGAATCTAGAAGGCAGCCAAGCAGAATTTAGAAGGGACTGTTTAATTCACAGTTTGGCAGCCGAGTTCCACAAATTGAGGAGGCCAGCTAGGTCCCTCGTGATATATAAATGTTGAGGCCTCAGCCTTTGTAAGGGACTTTTGAAACTATTGTGTATTTTGCACCTCAGTGCTGCCAGTGCTATTTTGTTCTTTTGTAGCCATTTTTGGCATGACTCTTATGATTATTTTTGGATAATGAGAAGTAGTTTTGTTTCCTATCAAATGTGAGTTTTTCATAGGAGCCATAACCCTCAGGGTTGGGCCCAACCTGAGAGCCTAGGGGCTCCTTTCTGTACTGTTACTTTTCCTTTACGTATCATTGTTTTCCTTTATGCATTTGAACATATTTCTGTTATGTAGATTTCGTTATGTTGCTTGAACAGATCACTGTTTATGAATGACATTGCTTTAGGTGCTTTGGTAGGATAATGACAGAAAAACCTCCAAGAAAAGGGACAACCACACTCCTGGTTTCACCTCATCCTTATTGGATTTGGGGCTGGAATTGAGGAAACAGTGCTGCCTCGACAAAAATACTAGTTTGCTTGACCATGCAATCCTTAGTGTACTGTTTTTCATTAGCAGAGATTAGTCATGGGTTTGGACATCTGAAATGTTTCTTTGCATAGTTGATGTACAAGGTTTTCTTCCCAAATAAAGTTGCTGTTCATTTATGTGGTTGATGGTTAGACTAGATTAGTTCAAGATTTGATCATTTGCAAGCCTTTGTTGATTTGATCAAGGTACACCGTGCAGGGCATCTCCTCCATTCTTTCATCCACCAAAAGTATCATCTGAGCCACCTGTTCTGTCTCTTAGCCCAATTTCTCGTTTCCCATCTATCCTTTTTGTCCACGTAACCCTACCTCCTTACTCATCATTGCCTTAGCCTTATTCAAGCCAAGTCAACCTTCTACACCTCTTCACCGCTCCATCCACCAGTCCTTAGGCCATTTTTAGACCCCTATCCTACCTCCAGATCCATCCATGCACCTTCCCTCACTCATCCATCCCCTAGAAACCGATTCCCAAACATCCTGTAGAAATTCTGAAACATCCTGTAGAACCCCTGCAGACTTCCTGTAGAAGCTCACAAATGAGGTTTCCTGATAGAAAAACTTTGTGAAACCCTCTAGAAGAGTGTTAGGGACTCATTAGACCCTCTCTGCACCTTTCCAACCTTTCCCAAGCATTCCTCTTCCTTGATCCACCCCTGCACAGTAAAGCACAGTTCAAGCATATGCATGAGAAAATTGACAACTTAATCAAAAATACAAAAAGATGTTTTCTTAGGATAAAGGTAGTGTAAACACATGCATTTTCCCTTCATAGAAGTAATGGCATCTCTTTCAGTAGTTTGCACCCTCATCTTTGCATTAGTAGGACTAGCTGGTAAAATTAGGGTTTGCTAGGGTTTACGCTTTCCTTCAGTTTGTCAATCTCTTTTTGCAAGTAGATTAGCTTCCTTTGAGTTAGCTTTCATCCATCAATTAAAAGCTTCTTCTAAGAGCTCATAAAAGTTTGCTAAAGCCCCTAGCGGACTTGTGCCAGTTGACCAAGTGACAACTGCGGCAAGAGCTAGTACTTGTGCATACAGCACCGTCGCTTCCAAGTTTGTTACGAACTACCGGGTTGATAAAAGTAAAGAAGGGAGTCCCAGGAGTTGTAGCATTATTGCTGCAATACTGGATCCCACCAACAGGTTCTTGACTCATGAAGTGATCTGTTTCACTTGTCCCAAGGTGATGTGTTTAAGGAAAACCTTTCCCTTACTAAAGACAACATCATAGCCTTTGTCTTTGAACATTGCGATTGATACCAAATTCTTCTTCAGTCTAGGCACATACTTCACATCTGTCAAGGTGATAAGAGCTCCATTCTCCCTTTGAAAAGCAACCGTGCCCACTCCTGAAACGCTATACCTTTCATCATCACCCATCTCAATGTGAATCTTGAGGTCTTTCTCCTCCAAGGTACTAAATAAACTTTTATCATTGGTCATGTGGAATGAGGCTTCACTATCAAGAAACCAGCCACAACCAATCATCAAAGACACCATGCATGTGATAAGGGTGAAGTCCATTTCGAACTGAGAGGCTAATTCCTCAACTTCCGATCCATCTGAGGATCCCTTCTTGGACTTCTTCGATGGAAAATTAGTCGCATAACGACCCATCTCGTGACAATTAGAACATCTCACTTTAGATTTTTCACCCTTCTTCCCTCCATGAGAAGGATTCAATTTGGGATGAGAATCCTTCTCCTTCCCTTTCCTTGTGTTACTCACTAAGGCCAAATTTTCTTCATCCTCCTTGGATGAAGAACCATCTTGTGTGCTCCTCTCGATCTCCTCTTGCATGAGATCCAATGACAGTTGCTCCCAATCCAGCAGTTTCTCCCTTCCATTCACAAGGTCCTGGTAGCTATGCCAGCTCTTTGGAAGGCCAAGGAGAGTGAGGCTCACCATATCTTCATAAAAAATAGTTATTCCCACACTTCCAAGCTCATCTCTACATGTAGTGAACTTTTTCAAATATGTGGAAATAGTATCGTCGTTCTCCATCTTGATTATCCAAAGCTTATCCTTGAGCACGAGTTTCCTCTGGTCGAAACTATTCTGGTAGAGGTCCTTCAATGTCTTCCACATTGAATATGGAGTATCCTTCCTGTGGAGACTTAAGAAAATGTGTTCTCAAACTCCCTCAAGGATGATCCGTCTCGCCCTCACCACACACTTCTTCCACTCAGCCAACTCTTGTGCATTAGTTGAAGCTAGCATTGGGATTTCTCTATCAATGAAATCCTTCAAGCCATTGTCTTCTAATATAGCCTCCATGTGATATTTCCATGCTATGTAATTCAAGCTACCATCCAAGGCATACTCAAGTCTCAATCCATAGAATGCCATTGACTAACCTAAAGTATGAGATGAATTTGATTTTGCACCTCCAACCAAGAACTTCAACCTTCAAATTTCCCTTCTCAGTATACTTGTTCATAGATTAGATCACCTTTGCTCTGATACCACGTAGAAATTCTCACTATAGATTAACCTGATAATGCAACATACTAAACCAAAATACTTTAATATACTTCTACAATCAAACTTGTGGAAGCTTAATAGATTTGAGAAATATCAAGAAGAACACATATAACAAAGAAGAAGAATCAATGCACATGAAACAAAGAAGAATACTCTAGGGAAAGCCTCAGCTAAAAACCCCACCATATGTATTATCATGCAAGGTGGAAATACATCAATATTACACAAAGATTTAGCTCTCACAGCTAGCCAACCCTCAGTACAATCCTCCTGGATGCTCATAGGTAAACAAGGCTTCTCACAAACCTTCTCTTCAGTGCTCCAAGCCTCCTATTTCCTTGTGTAGTTTCTCCTGGGTGATCCTACTATTACCAAGTGTAACACTAATCACTTACATTGATCTCACACCCTGTAAAACTGTGCAATCATCAAGGAACCTTATTCCTTCTGCATGGATGAGTTTCCTTTATAGGGAAATTCCTCCAACTGCTAGTACATTGTCCCTATCTTTAACCTCAACTGGGTTGTTCTCAGAATAGTCATTCATGAGTTAAGGATGAGAGAATCTTCAGTTATCTGGAGTACACTAGTTGGATGCATCCATGCATTGATTTCCTAAACTTACAATTAGTTCCTCAAATAGTTTGGAACTAATTTAACTGGACTTAACTCAGTAAACTGAGCTAACTAATTACAACTCAAATATAACTCAATCTTATCTCCATAATTAAGGATAATCTCCTTAATTTAACAGATAATTGTTGCATGACTTCACAAAGACTTCTAACCTAAATTTCTCCAACTAATTAATCCATAATGAATTAATTAATTATTTTCCAAGCAGCTGGTGAGACTAAATTCAAATTTTAAATCTCAATTTTAATTCAAGGACAAACTAAAATTGGAATATACTAAATGCTATTTTTAGCATTTCTTGTTGTTATTTTCAACACTCCCCTCAACAAGAAAGGAATTCAACTCGATCTCAATCCTGAACCTTTGGAATGTTCTGCATGAAATACTTCCCTCTAGTGTTGTTGCTCCAACAACTCAGAAACAAAAAAAATTATCCAACCTGAATTAGAATGATGCCTCTGTCATCAAAGTCTCTAACTACTATTGCCTCTGTCGACTTAAAACTCTATGCTTCTATTGACTTGGCCTTTTTGCACTTTTGTCAATCCTTCTCTCCACTCTTCATTATCTGACTACTGTAGCCTCTATCAATTTGATCTCTGACTGCATGAATCCCATTGATTCCTCCCGCTGCTATGTACTTTGGGCTCCCATAGCAAGGTACAATCCATGAGATAAAACCTCTCAATGGACCCTACCCAATTTCAATGTTCTTGAGACTATCACTTCACATCGTTGCACCTCACACTTGGAGGTATGGCTACATGTGATCCCTATGCCCACTTGGCTTGAAATTTCCCCATACTATAGGTCTCTGCATGAGTGGATGTCTCCACTCAGTCTCCTCTTAGCATCTCCAATTTTGGCTCCTCCACAATTGTCTGAGACTTCTTTTGGGGCTACTTGTTGAGAGGTAATTTATTTTCCCTCTCAACCACCAAGTCTCTAACATTTGCCTTGATCCTCAAGGCTTTTCATGCATCTTGTACCTCAAGTGCATGCAGGTTCTTGACTCATGAACCAATCTGCTTCACCTGTCCCAAGGTGATGTATCTAAGGAAAACCTTTCCCTTACTGAAGACAACATCGTAGCCTTTGTCCTCCAACATCACGATCGATACCAAATTATTCTTCAGTCTAGGCACATACTTCACATCTCTCAAGGTGATAAGAGCTCCATGCTCCCTCTGAAAAGATACCATGCCCACTCTTGAAACACTTTACCTTTCATCATCACCCATCTCTATGTGAATATTGAGTTCTTTCTCCTCCAAGGTACTGAATAAACTTTTATTGTCGGTCATGTGGAATGAGGATCCACTATCAAGAAACCAACTGCAACCCATCATCGAAGACACCATGCATGTAATGAGGGTGAAGTCCATTTCAAACTGAGAGGCTAATGCCTCAACTTCCAATCCATCTGAGGATCCCTTCTTGGACTTCTTCGATGGGTAATTTGTCGCATAATTACCCATCTCGTGACAATGAAAGCATCTCACTTTAAATTTGTCACCCTTCTTCCCTCCATGAGAAGAATTCGATTTGGGATGAGAATCCTTCTCCTTCTCTTTCCTTGCCTTACTCGATAATGCCAGATTTTCTTCATCCTCCTTGGATGAACAACCATCTCATGTGCTCCTCCTGATCTCCTCTTGCAAGAGATCCGACCACAGTCATTCCCAATCCAACAGTTTCTCCCTTCCATTCGCAGAGTCCTAGTAGCTATGCCAACTCTTTGGAAGGCTGACGAGAGTGAGGCTCACCATATCTTCATCAACAATAGTTATTCCCACACTTCCAAGCTCATCTCTACAGGTGGTGAACTTTTTCAGATATGTGGAAATAGTATCGTCGTTCTCCATATTGATTCTACGAAGCTTATCCTTGAGCATCAGTTTCATCTGGTCGCTACTATTCTGGTAGAGGTCCTTCAATGTCTTCCACATTGAATATGGAGTATCCTTCCCATGGAGACTCGAGATGATATGGTCTCAAACTCCCTCAAGGATGATCTGTATCGCCCTCGCTACACACTTCTTCCACTCAGCCAACTCTTGTGCATTAGTTGAAGCTAACTTTGGGATTTCTTAATCAATGAAATCCTTCAAGCCAATGTCTTCTAATACAACCTCCATGCGATCTTTCCATGCTATGTAATTTGAGCTGCCATCCAACGCATACTCGAGTCTCAAGCCATAAAACACCATTGAATAACCTGAAGTATGAGATGAATTCAATTTTGCACCTCCAACCAAGAACTTCAACCTTCAAATTTCCCTTCTCAGTATACTTGTTCACAGCTTAGATCACCTTTGCTCTGATACCATGTAAAAATTCTCACTATAGATTAACCTGATAATGCAACATACTAAACCAAAATATTTTAATCTACTTCTACAATCAAATTTGCGGAAGCTTGATAGATTTTAGCAAGATCAAGTAGAACACATATGACAAAGAAGAAGAATCAATGCACATGAAACACAGAAGAATACTCTAGGGAAAGCGTCAACTAAAAACCCCACTATCTGTATTATCATACAAGGTGGAAATACATCAAGATTACACAAAGCTTTAGCTCTCACAGCTAGCCAACTCTCAGTACAATCCTCCTGGATGCTCACAGGCAAACAAGGCTTCTGACAAACATTCTATTCAACCCTCCAAGCCTCCTATTTCCTTTTGCAGTTTCTCCTAGGTGATCCCACTGTTACCAAGTGTAACACTAATCACTCACACTGATGTCACACCCTGTAAAACTATGCAATCCTCAAGGAACCTTATTCCTCCTACATGGATGAGTTTCCTTTATAGTAAAATTCCTCCAACTGATAGTACATTATCCTTGATTTTAATCTCTATTGGGTATTTCTCATAATAGACATGCATGAGTTAAGGATGAGAGAATCTTCAGTTATTTGGAGTACACTAGTTGGATGCATGCATGCATTAACTAATTGAACTCACAATTAGTTCCTCAAACAATTTGGAACTAATTTAATTGGACTTAACTCAATAAACTGAGCTAGCTAATTATTATTCAAATATAACTCAGTCTTATCTCCTCAATTTAAGGGATAACTGTTGCATGACTTCACAAAGAGTTCTAAGTTGAATTTATCCAACTAATTAATCCATAATGAATTAATTAATTATTTTTCAAGCAGCTTGTGAGACTAAATTTGAATTTTAATTCTCAATTTTAATTCAAGGACACATTAAAATTGGAATATATTGAATGTTATTTTAAGCATTTCTTGTTGTTATTTTCAACAAAATCTAGAAAGAGATTAGCGACCCCTTGGAAAGCCTCTTTTCATCACTGTGGTTTGAGTTCTATTTTGATTTTGAATGCCTTCTTGCCTTTTGTTGTCTTCTTCTTCTCTTTTGTGGCCTAGATTTCCTAATGGGCTTTGGAGTTCTCTATTTTTATTCAGTCTCTCTTAAGCACTTCCATTTTTATTGTAGTCATTCCTTCTCTTCTAGGACTTCTAATTGAATGGGAGTGATGAGAAATGATGTAGATGGTTTGGAGGATGATGTTAGGGCTTAGAGGGAGTGATGTAGGTTTGTGAAAATGGAGAGGATGTGCTTTGTGTTTTTGTTCAAGAAATTTTTAGGGTGAGAGAGAGTGTAGGGTTTGTTTCTTTAAAATGTTAATTTTTTCTTATGAAATGGGATAGATTAATGATGGATAGATAGTGAACATGAAGTGGATGGAGGGCTTGGAGTACTTTGGTGACTTGTCCTTTATACAAATTTCATCTTTTAATTATTGTCTCCACTCCTCAAAATCATCACCCTTCCTAATTTGGCTTTTCCACATTGCATGAGTGAGGGAGTTAGGTGCAATTAACTAGTTGAGGGTGGCTCAGACTGCTGACCCATCCTCAGCATTATAAAACCTCACCTCTCATGCATTGACAACAAATTTATAACTATAATATGCTCAAGAGAAGAGGTCAAGAATATTGCATACATGTACCTACCTGATGGTTATCAGAGAGACATGCATTCTATTGTTGAGTTGATGATCAATCCATGCTTCCCTAGAGGTGCTAATTTTCTTTGCTTGCGTATGCACAAGTCTTCATAGCTTATTGATTCTTTGAATGATAAGGTTGTTGTGTACAATTCTCTTTTAAGTGTTCAATATTTTTCTGATGGAGTGGATGGACTGCTTCCTAAGGAGGGTGTGCCCCCTTTTCAATCCTCAAAAATGGCTTCATTCTGCTCAAGGTGGCTAGATATTCTATCATGTCAGTGAAAAAAAAACTGATGCTAAGTTCTGTTGTAACTGTGCAGGCTACTTATAGGAGGAATCCTCTTCCTGTAGCAGTCATTTAATTCCTCTTCGAGACCTCATTGATGCATGTGGGTTTGATGGAAAGTTGTAGGAGGTATAAGGAGAGGGTTAAAATCATAAAGAGGCAGTGTAGGTTTGTGGAAAAGCTGATGACAAAGTTGTTGTTTTTTGTTTTTTGTTTTGTTTTTTTTTTTTTTTTCATGTAAGGCAGAGTGGAATTTGAAGATGGATTTTGGTTAGATGGAGTGGATGAGTGATGAAAATGGTGTTGGGGGACCTACATCAATCTGCCCTAAAGAATACATGACCTTTTTACCCCTTTCTCCAATCAGATTGCATGTTGTAGCTTCTTCTCGACCATCCTGTAGTGCTATAAGATCTTCCTATAGTAATTCAGGACAACCTCCTATAGCAGACATGTTTTGTCCATATCACCCAAACGGTACAATGGATTAACCTGAATTTTTTTTAGTATGTTGCCATCATCCTTATGCACCTCCCCATAAGGAACCTTGGCCAATGGATGCACGAATCATGAGAAAATTTAAAAATGGATGTAGGTGATGGAGGTTGATTTCTCAAAAAATGTGTAATGGAATTTGTTGAAAATTCTTAGGCATGTTATCATCATCCATATGCATCTCCCCATGAAACATATTTGTAAATGGATGCACGAATATTGAGAAATTTAAAAAATAGATGTAGGTGATGGAGGTCAATTTCTCGAAAAGTGTGCACCATAATTTACTGAAATTTCTTGGGCATGTTACTATCATCCATATGCATCTCCCCCTGAAGCAACTTGGAAAATAGATGCATGATTTTCAAGGTATGAAAAAAATTATGATCTATGTATTTTTGTTTCTTGTAGTAACTAGAGGATCTTCTTGTAGCATTTTAGAACAATAAAGAAAATGAGTGGTAAAAGATTGGGAATGATGAGTGGATGGTGGAAATAGATGATGGTGATGGATTGACATGGCCTTGGTCCTTATAGAGCATCTTTGAAAAGGAGGAGAAAGTCCAAGTTTGACTTCCTTTGACTAGGATTTTGATCAACTTTTTTTTTGGTGGCTAGCTTTTTTTTGTTGCTTGTAGAGGTTGGAGAACACTTGCATCCATGAGAGAAAGATACATGGAGAAAATATTTTTATTTTTTCTTCTTTTTTTATTCTAGGCCTACTAGCCACCTCAATGAGGTTTACAACTAGTAGGTCTACCTAGGTGCCTCAAAGGAGGTTTTCACCTATGATCTTTTCTTTTTTCCTTTTTCTTTTTACCAACTCATTGATTGCCTCATGGAGGCTTTCATTCAATGATCCAATCTCAAGTGCCTCAAAGGAGGTTTTCACCTGAGATTTTAGTTTTTTCCTCTTATTTTTCATTTTTTTTATTTTGTCTACCCTACTCTACTTGAAAAATAAAATCTCTTTCAAGTATAAGAATACTTCCAATGGAATCTGTGCACATAAAGATGACAAATAAACTAATATGTAGGCTTGAAATATATGCTTTGACATGTACCTGAATTTTAGAGACCAAATTCTTTGATTGAGATGATATCAAGAATTGTTGAAGATGAGTGCGTGGTTGCAACTTACTGATTGTCTCGAACCATATTTAAATATAGTTTTGATGCCTCTACTTCACTTGTTGATTTGGGTCATCTTGAATGTCTTGTTTTCAATGAAATTCATATATTCTTCTTTTTGTTGATTATTCTCTTGAACACAGAGAGGATATAATGGTGAACATGAGGGAACTTTTTCAATCTCTGACTCTAATGTCTACTCTTCATCAAGTGCAACCTATGATCCTTTGGTCTTCTCATTTGAATCTTATTCTTTTGAATGTGGTCCTTCAATGAAATCAATAGAATCTCTTTTTTTCAATACCTTTCATGATCTAAGATAAATACCATTTAGGTCAAGAGGAGATGTTTGGAAGTGTTGTGCCTCAGCATTGTAAGTGGGTTTAGCTACTTCCTTATGTGGGTTCAGAAATGGTGGTACATGTAGTTGAGTGAGAGTGGATATTTGAGATGGATGTGGTTGGGGTTGTGGTTGTGGTGGAGGTGGATGGTAGGGATAACACGGAGTTGGGTATGGAGGATATTGAGGAAAACATTGAGGATATTATGGATGACTTCCATAATTTCCTTGCCAACCTTGATGCCAAGATAATTTTTGGGGTTGAGATGGCCAAGGTTTCCAAGGAAAAGTTGTGTTCCAATTACCTTGAGATGGATGTGCATAAGCTTGAAATTGTGAATTAGGCTCTTGCATCATATTAGGTTGAATAGGATGCCATCGTCCTCTTGGAGCTACATAACATAGCTGCATTGGAAATTGACATGCTCCATTATCCTCTTGGTAAACTTCAACCTTGGTAATGAGAGCCAATATTAAACATCATGTGATTATGCATGGGAAACACAAATATCAGCATGTTTTTTTTTCTCATTTTGTATTTACTTGTTCAATTAGATTGGTAAGAATTTATGTTTTAAGGTTATCAAGAAAGTTTCCAAGTTTAGCTTGAATTACTGATATTGATGCTTATTGATGTACTCTTGCCCATCCTCTTGGTATATGTTTGCATGTTTCACAAATTTCTTCAAATGATAATTGGTATGCATCACCTCTACTCATGAGATCAAGGAGATCAATCCACTCATTTTTCATTTTTCTAAGTAAGAGGTTTTTTTAGAAAATCATGTAGATTCACAAGCTAATGCTTTTTTCTAAAGCAAGGGACAAGAATCTACTTCTACTCTTTACAGTAGAAGCCCATAAACATCAAGAAAACAATAATCAATAGAGGAAGAGAATCAAAGGCACATAACATAATAAATATCCAAGGAAAGCCATAGCTCAAAACCCCACTATCTATTTTGTATTAATCCAAAAAATCGAGATGAAATTACAATACTTGTTCTCTTAAGAACAATCCAAGCACTCAGCAAATTCTTTCTACAACTCATAAGAAATCTCAAGGCCAAGGCTTAATCTCTTCACAAGCTCTCCAAGTCTCCCTTCCAATGTACCCATGGTCAAAGAATTTAGATGAATACAATATGCTTTGCTCAACCTTGATCTTAAACTGCACAAGTATTTCCTATCCTCCACTTGTTGACTTCCTTTGGCCAATACTTAGCCAAATTTCCAAGCCTCCAAGCTTCTAATTCTTTGCACAATTTCTGAAAGAATTAGCCTATATTTAAAGGGAAATTCCTCAATTCCAAAATGCATGCACTATCAGTGCAACCCAGAAAAATCTAAAACAAATAGTATGTTGTCCCTGCACTCTAGTCTTGATTGGTTCTTTCTTAGAATCGAGATACATGAGTTTCTGATGAGGGAATATTCAGTTAACTAGAGTAGCACTAGTCAAGTGCACTAATGCATCAACTGACTTTTAACTCACTATTAGTTCCTTAAATAGTTTGGAACTAATTTAACTGGACTTAACCCAATAAACTAAGTTAACTAATTACAAATCATACTTAACTCATCTTGGACCCCTATAATATAGGAAGAACATATACATGACTTCAGAAAGACTTCCAACTCAAAATTCCTGAGTTAACTATGTCAACTCACTTTAGTCAACTATTACAAGTTTCTATGAGAATAAAATTTGATTTTAATTATCAGTTTAATTCAAGGACAAAGTAAACTCGAATTTTTAGATTCTATTTTTATCATTTCTTGTTGCTATTTTCAATGGGTTTTTAGTGTGTCTGATCCTAAATGATGTAATTTTTTCCTCTTAACACTATACATGAACCTATCTATTAGTTCCTCTATAATCTCATCTTATTTTTTATTCATTCTAAATATTTATTCTTTAATATCGGGATCTTTATATTTTTCTAGAAATATATTTTGCATGTCATTCCATCATCTTATTGAATTAGTCCCTAAACTCATGAACCATTTAAGAGCTCTATCCTCCAATGTTGCCAAAAAAAATCTCAAATTTTGAGTTGTAGAAAGTAACCATAAGATCTACAAATTATTTCAAATTCAAAGAGAAAGGTTTATAGGTCCTCTAACCTTAGACCATGAAAGTTTGGAAGAAAATATGGAGGGATGTTCTTCATGTGCACACTAACATCAATATCTTGAATGGGAAATCTAAGAGGATCTGCTTCATTGTCATCATCTCCATCCATTTATTCTACCTTCTATTTCACCTCTTCTTCTTCTACCTACAAAAATGAATGGTGATGTGGTTCTTACTACACCACGTGATCAAATGGGGGGGTTGGTGTTAGAGATTTTTTTTTTTGAATAAAAATGCTAATGCTAATGCAATTTTATGTTCTTGAAATGAAAGATGCCTAATGATTTTTTTTGTTTTTGCAGAAAGTAAAAAGAAATGAATCAACTAGGGAAGAAAAAAATGTACACTTTGACGCCTCCCCAACAACGGCACCAAAAAGTGATGAGCCTCAGTATTGCAACAAGAATGTTGCAACTCCCAAGGCTACCAACTTTAATTATCAACCTAGGGTTCATACAAACTTAAGAGGTATTGGCACTATATGTGCAACATAAAATGTGTCATTCCTTCCCTATCATGATGTAATGGAGTGAACGCAATAAAATAAGACCCTAAACTAATTTCAGAAATCAAAATGCTCGAAATGGAAAAGAAATTAATCCTAGGTAAGAACAACAAATTGTAATTGAAATCCTAAGAGCATGAATTCAAATAAATAGGCCTCATCTACATTGTAAAAGGGAATGTCCTAATTGGTGTTTACTCTTCCTCAACCATTATTTAGAGCCTAGGGGTCGTTATTCAACCCTAAGGGACAAAAACCAAGATTCTTGAGAGAGTTTGGGCAAGTATATACATGTTGGAAGGCTACTACAGGAGATCATGTGGCTACTACAGGATGTTACAAATTTTCTACAAGAAGTTATAATTCACCGAATGACCAAGAAAATAAAATAAAAATTGGATGTGACAATTTATTTTTATTGACTAGGATGATTTAGGTCTCCATTCCAAGTAGAGTCACTCAAAAAGACCTTTGTTACCCATGCTAAAAAATAGCAGAAAATTACTAGTCTAAAATCTAGAAATTCGAAAACTGGTGAATTAGTAAATCTATCAAATGCATAACCTAATCAAGTGAAAATACAATGGGGTGAATTTTGTTATCAACTAGAATTTTTTTTCTGATTTAATGCAAATGGAATCAACCTGATTTAAGCTCATTAGCATGCTCTAAAAAATAGCATAAATTTATTGTTATTTACAACAAGGGACTTCTAGAAATCTAGATTTGGGAATAAGCAAACTAATCCAAGTAACTCAATTATTACTATGACTTTCCAAAGCTTTTACAATCATGAAATGATGATTGGGGTCCTGTAAGATAACTAACTTCAACCATTTAACCCAATCCTCCAACAAGAAATCAGTATTACTAAATGCAAAAATAGAAAAAAGACAAGAATAAGAGATGCATGTGAATAAGAAGTGAAAATTAAGAAAAGTAAATGATAAAAAAGGTCTCTAAGGCTCTTGGGATGGACAAGCCCAAGGAAAATCAGAGTCCTGCAAAGGAGACCAAGATTTATAAGTTTAACATGGCACCAATCTTCATTATTTCCATCAATACGATTACATCCCTACAAGAAATGAAAGTGGAGCTACAAAAATATGAGTTCTCTCCACAAGAAGACTAATACAAATCCACCCCTAGAGGAAAATTCGACTTGGTACTATTACAAAATGATTAGGAAGCATTTCCCATTAAAGGAGGAAGCTTTCCCCACCAAAATCCCTCAAATAGTTTATATGGTTCCCAATATTAGGAATCTGCATTAAATGACAAGGAACACATTCCTAGATTTTGTCAATCATTGGAGCTGGAGAATATGTGCAATAATTTTATATATATTCTTGATTTATTATTCATTATTGATCCTCCTATAGTAGGGAGAAAGTCCCTAAATTATCTCCTCTTCCAAATCTTCATAATTTGCCAATATTCTCACAATATTCGACAAAAATAAATAATATTAGGCACACATATGCAATTATCCAAAAATCTTCCTAATGAACATGTTAAAGTTAAAAATACATTATCTAATGCAATGAGAGAGGTTTAATGTGCTTAAGTATGGTAACATGGGACTTAATTTATGTCTAAGTTTGAGGCCCATCAAATAGCACCAACGTTTTCAAAAAAATAGAGAAAAATACATTAAAACAATCCTTGGAAGCAAAAAAGGAGAAAAAACGACATCTAGTCATAGGGATTTGTTGTAGTGATAAGAATTTGAATTCTCAATAGAAGGGCTTATAAAATAAGATAAGATTCTTATGAGGGATATTTTTAGGTTATTATGAACTTTGAACAAAATAAGCACAAAATTTTGGGGTCTTAGGCCACCAAAATATTGTGAGAATGAGCTCTTCAGAGAAAGGTATTTATTGATAAATTTTCAACTCAAAAATTTAATGTAATAATTTAAACATTGCAAAACAAATCAAGAAACATCATTTCTAATATAGGTAACCACATATTTCTTCTTCTTGCACTTGTTGATGATATAGTTGATTTATTGTTGTTTAAAGGTCCTTGATGACAATATTGTGGCTTACTCCATGTCCCTTTGATGATGATGCCATTATCCTCTATTATATATTTGAAGCTTTTGGAATCCAAGTTTTGCTCAGAATTTGTTTATGGATCCATCACATGAGTATGTTGGATTATGGATATTTCAAACCTAGATATGAGGTTTATCCTTTATGAGCCTATCAGGTCCTTTATTATTGGATTATCCTTTATGTTGCTATCACATTCCTTATTTCTTTGATGGTTTTCCTTGATTAAAAACTTGTCATTATTGATCAAGCCATCTATAAAATGGAAGTAATTGTCTCTAGAGATGAATAAGGTAGTCTGTAGTAGAATAATATTAGGATTTATGGATATATATAAATCTTGTATACAACCTCTAAAATTAAATATTTGAACTTATTTACAAAAAAGACTAATAGGGCATGCTCAATATGTACATTTGTCTTCTTCATACCAATAGTTTATCTTCATAGGAAATCATTCATAACCAAAAATGTCAATCACTTGGTAAAAAATTCATTAAGAATTCTCAATTTGGCCAATTTCTTAGTTGTCCGATGAAAATTCGAGTTCATATTATGCCAAAAACATAAGTTTTCACAAGTATACTCATTATTATTATTATTATTATTATTATTATTTATTATAGATGGAATAAGGGCGAATAGAGTAAGAATGATAAACTTTTGAAATAAAATGGGTTTAAAGTGAGATGGAAGAATAGATAGAAGTTCAAACTTGAACATGAATGGATTATGAAACTCAAAAGAAGGAAGTTGGCATAGAACAAGGTTGATGATTGAAATTATGAATAATAGGGTTTCTGATATGATTTTTTTGACAATATATTTAACTTTACATGTTATGGAACTTGACTTATTCTTGTGATGATTCACTTCATGCCATTTTCCTTAATCTTGATCCATATTATAGGGTTGTTAGAGTTGTTGCTTGCAATGCAATGTGAGATTATGGAAGAAGAGAGGTTTACAATCTATATTGTTCTAATAAATATGAAAAATAAATGAAACAAATGCATTTAAATAAAATCCATAGAAAATAGATGAAGAAAAATGCATTTGTTTACTTACTAACGAGTAGTGGCCAACTTAGATCTCCCGACAGGTTTTTGTTCACAAAATATTTGTTTTATGTCCAATTGGAGTGATTGTAAAGCATAATTAAATTTAATTCATATTTCTACTTAAATGAAAGACATGTTTTCAAAGTGGTTTAAAATAATGTGCTAAAAATTATGAAGTGCCCCCTGCTTGATAAAGTTGTTTGTATAATTAATAGTCACTATTTGGAGCATAACATTTTCATTAAAGATCGGGTTGATGTAACTCTACTTGGATATTAAAGTGGTATCTATTTTTGTATCTCCATTAAGAACACGTTTATGATAAAAATAAAATAAAATAAAAAATTGAAGGATTTTCATTTTCTTTGATGAAATAAACATTAGATAATGTTACATGATGTTTTACTTCAATATTTTCATTTCAAATTTTTAAAAATTGAATTTAAAAGTCAATCATCCAGAGTTTTGACCCCTTGGTTCCTTCTGGAACCTACAAAAATTAAGAATTGGCTTGCAATGCAATGTGATTTTATGAAGAGAGGTGTACAATCTATGTTGTTCTAAGCAATATGAAAAATAAATGAAACTAATGAATATAGATAAAATCCACAGAAAATAGATGAAGAAAAATGCATTTGTTAGTGGCCAACCTAGATCTCCCGAGAGGTTTTTTTCTATAAAATATTTGTTTTATGTCCAATTGGAGTGATAATAAAGCCTAATTAAATTTAATTCATATGTCTACTTAAATTAAATACATGTTTTCAAAGTGGTTTAAAATAATGTGCTAAAAATTATGAAGAGCACCCTACTTGATAAAGTTGTTTGTATAGTCTTTTACTATATCAATAGTCACTATTTGGAGCATAAAATTTTCATTAATGATCAGATTGATGTAACTCCACTTGGATATTAAAGTGGTATCTATTTTTGTATCTCCATTAAGAACAAGTTTATGATATCCCTTGATTTGATATCACAAAAATGTGGATAATAAGCCCTACAAGGAAGAGTTTTACTATGTTGATTTTAACACATGCATTCACTAAATGTCGTATGTTTGGCTCAATCAGATACACTCTATTGTTTGGTTTGTCTAGTGGTATCATACGTTTGGATGGATTGGTTGAATTTCATTGATTGTATCGTGGTTCGACATGTGGTCTCACCATCACAATACGTTTGATTTGAGTATGTGCTCAAAGCAATTTGATAAACCTTTGTGGATGGGCCATGTATGGCCACATCTTATGTGGCAACCATGGAGTGGTTCAATTGGATGGGCTTATGTGTATGCACAATTGGTGTATAATGGTTGTTGACATATGAATCATTCAACTAGTCTCAAGGTCAAATCCTTGCACCATCCTTTGACTAAAGTCTATTCACATGAATAAGAGGTCAGAACTATGTTGGAACGAGTCTCATGGATAGCTCATTTAGTAGTTAAGTGTCCATGTGCACACTGAGACCCTGGTTCAAGTCCTAATAGATAACATGTTAATATTTTTTGTGGCATGCCTAAAATTTCCAACTGTTAATTTTTTCAGTGGCTGAAAATACCCCATTTTGGATGATCCACTTGAAACTACCTATTTCACATAATTATTAATTTTTATATAATGTTTATATAGTTTGGTTTGGATTCTAGGATTTATTGAGTTCAAAATTGATCCAAATTGAGTTCTAAAATATGCATGATGATCAGGGTTTAAAGATGGATGTAATCAGAGGCATGTGATTCATTTTTTGACATTTATTTGATGGCTACAATCTCTAGTGTGTTTTTTGAAGGTCTATGAGCATATTGTAGTAGTTTTGGATATATGGTGAAAATAGGTTCTAAGAAGGAGTTTGAGTAATTGAATTGATGAAGTGATTAGAACAGATTATGGGAAGTAGTATGATAGATGGTAAGAGTTATTGTCGTGCAAGTTATTATAGATATTGCAGTGATAATGGTTGTTGGTGATTCCATTGGAAGTAGTTGCAGGTTCTGGCAGTGATCGTGGATTGTGCAATGAGAGAGATTGCAGGTTGCAAATTGTGACATTACCTTTGAATCTATGATATAGGATGAAAACATATCTAGTTTGAAAATAATATGAAATAAAGTTCCATAAGGAGTCGAAGGAGCAGGTTGGAGCCTGCTCATTATTGAGGTTAGAGTTTCAATCCAGTAGGAACCTAGAGTAGGTTGGAGCCCACTTATCATTGAGTTTGGTGCCTCAATCAGGTTGTGGCCTATAGAGAGTAGTTTCTTGCATGAGGTTAGTGCCTCAATCAAGCTATATCCTACCACAAGTGGTAGATTACATTTCTTGGGGTAGTTTTGTCCAACAAGTCATAGCCTACAAATATATGTAATAAATTTAATATAAAGAAGAAGAATGATTTTTGTTTTCTCCCATATGGATTTCCACATAAACATATTGTGTCTCTTATGATGTGATCATGTGATAATGCGTTATTTATATGATGGTACATTTATGATGCGTTAATATTCCTAAAAATATGATAATTATGATCATGATTCAATGTTATACGATTGATTTATTATGAAAATTTATGAAAATATAAAATTTCTCACACATTAATTCACACCCCTCCCTATGTGCTTGTTGGGCTAATATTTGCTTCAAATCAATCTTGCACAACATTCTTGAGTCAAAATATTGACCAAAAAT
The DNA here is from genome assembly GCA_000404065.3 of Pinus taeda. Lineage (NCBI taxonomy): Eukaryota > Viridiplantae > Streptophyta > Pinopsida > Pinales > Pinaceae > Pinus > Pinus taeda. The sequence continues at coordinate 108,794 of APFE031592148.1, read as the reverse complement.
TTGAGATTTGTATTTCATTTATGAGTATAGGATTTCAACGAGCATAACTAAATTATTCCGAGGTAGAAAAATAGACATGTGTATTCTTTAAACGTGTAAAATGTTTTAGGCCTTCACTGCTAAAATATCGAGCTAAAGTAATTGTTCCATATCCATTTGTTATAAATTTACTTGTATGGAAATATCTTCGAGAGAAGAGAGATAATCAGAGGAAAACTCTAAAGGAATATGACCTTGAATTAATACCTTAAAAAATTATCAGAGGTCAAGGCCTTTTTAGGCTAGCAATAGAATCAATTGATTCAAAGTCAATTAATTCACCCAAAAATCATGATGAATTACAAGTAGAAATATAGGAAATAAATATTACACCTTATTCCTCTAACTCTTGTTTCTTTGATCTTAAGTTCTTATTAACCCATGGTTCTACCCCACAACACCTAATACCTAAGGGAAGGAGATGCTTGAGATCAAAATTAGGCCAACATCAATTTATTAATCAAGTGTTGTTTAGAAAAAAATATGATTCTACTTTACTTAGATGCTTAGTGTTACGACCCTATTTTATAGGAATCTTGGTCATGTTAGTCTTTCTATTTTATCTAAGGTCAATTTGTAAATATTAGTTATGATGACCTTTCTATTTTGGTTAAATAGGTCTAGGTTTGGTTTAATTGTCATGTAAAGTCTACCTAATTCATAAAAGTTCAAATGTTTAAAGTCATGAGGCTTCATTATTAAAGGGCTAACTATAGGTAGTCATTGTGTCACCATGGAAGAGTAGTGAGGGGTCATGTCATCAAACTTTGGTTATCATAAGTTAGTCACATAGGTCTAGAGGTCAAGTCTACATCAAAGAAATCACGACAAAATATTTTTTCTCCCAAGTTTTATCATCATGTGCACAAATTTGGATGTTTTAAGTCAGTTTAGATGTCATTTCATGTCATGACATGACCTCAACAGGATTACAATAGTCATTAGGATAGTTTGTTTCCTTTCCTCAAGCATTGCGCTTTCCAGGAGATGTTTGGAAATCATCATTTCCACTTTCAAACCATAATATTCACTATCATTTCCACTCCAAGCCATTTTGGAAGGTTATTTGAACTTCTATATTCATTCAACATCACTTATTTCTCCTTGATTTCCATCAGAAGCTGTGGTGTGCTCGCGTTGGTTTGTTGTGCAAAGGAGGTAGTGGCATTGCGTTTCCACACAATGTTGCATTTCTTGCAAACTGGTGGTTAATTCTCCTTCACAAGTGAAAATCCAAGCTTATATTTGTTCATCAATCTTGGATGAATCCCAAAATTGCATGTATGAGCTAGAGAAAACCATATAAATCATGCAAAAGAGATAAAATTATCTTTTCTACGTTTTTTAAATCATTACTTTTCTTCCTATTTCACTGCACTTTATCCTAGTTGTTGCACTTCCACACAATGCCCCATATTTTTCATTTGTCACTGCCAAGTCAATGTTCTTCTTTATGTAGCCTGCACATGCAATGTATGCCATAGGTTTAAAATTGAATTGAAGCTTCTTGACTTAATTCTGTGCACTTGAAAGGTGTTAGAAAACCTATTTCTTGGCATGTTTCATTTCTGGCACTGCAACTATCCCTTTAAAGTTCTATGTCAGTAATTAAAGTTTGTAAATTGTTTAGGGTTTTCTGAAGATGATTTGTGTAATGAATTTCTTGTGATGTTTTTCCTTTTTAATTATCATCAGAAGATTAATTTGAAAATGTATTTCTTGTCATTGCTTCACATTGTTGTACAAAACAAGTTGCCTCAAAACCCTAGACTATTCACTACTGCAAAAACAAAATAATGTCAACTCCAGAGGAAAAGAAGCACAAAGGAGGTGCTATTATTTGGTTCAAGCTACAAGATATCATGGTTATTAATGTAGATCGATAACAAGAGATTTAGCTAAAATATTTCCTATATACCCTACACCTATTCAAGTTGTTGAAACATAAAGTTCACATTAAGAATTGGAAGTTGATTAAAGGGACCAGAGAATTAACGACATGCAAGAAAAGTTGGACAGGGCTCTTCTAATGGTAGCATATTTCCAGCAAGAAAATAGGTAAATTAGGTAGAAAGTATCACAAGAAGCTGCCCACTATAGTGAAGGAGAGAATTGGCACATGTTGTTAAAGGCAAAAACAAGAAGATCATAGATATTGAATATGTGCAAGTGAAAGTTGAGTAGTCAAGGATACCCACGAATAGTTGTGTTACCAATATGGAAATGAAAATGGGGGAGACTATTCAACCAGAAAAAAGGTGATTTTTGATGAGCAGAAAGAGTTTGAGGAATTGTTGGAACAACTTGAAGAAGTTCAACAACAGGTAGATTGGCTTGCAGAAAAAGATCAAAGGGATAAGATTACTTTTTTTATTCACTTACAAGTTGTTGAACCTAGATTTGATAAGTCTAAACACAAGTTAAAGTGGAACATGTCTCTGCATAGGAAAGTGAGAAATCTGTATACCCATAATTTGGTTTTAAAGAGGAGGCTCATATTAGTGAAACAAAAACTTACTTAGGCCAAGAAATCTAGAAGAAAGAGGAAGAGGGGCAAGTTGGATATACTAGTAGAGGAAAATACAGAGGTAAATATTCATCAGGAGAATGCCACTATGCTCTAAAGTTTGTATTTTTTCTCAAGAAGTGAGAAATAGGTCAGTTTTGGTGGAGTTTGCAAAAATGTAGCAAGGGCTTGCTACACTTTTTATATAGTCCTTTATGCTGATGAGATAGTGCAATTTTGAGGTTTTGATTTCCATATGGGGTGTTATAATAAGTTCAAAACACTTGAATGTTACCTCCAGAACCTTATATTAGAAAAATCCATCATATGCTTAGAATTTCGAAGGTGCTGCGTAAGTTGAGAGTGTTTTGTGAAAATATGCTACATCGTCAGTCAAAGAGGATCAGGCGATTAGGGGGTCTGTAATCATTTCAAAGGATGTTTTAGTATTTGATCACCATCACAAGGATATTTTGATACTACTCATTTTCTTCTTCTTTCCAGAGGAAGACTACAAATATACATAACTTCACGCGTTGCGAAAGTTGCTGCAAAATTGGGAGTTTTGCAGCCGATGTTGTTGTTTTTGCCTTGTGAATTTGAATTGATTGGTTTCCCATGGTTGTTTAATCATGTTTTTAGGTGAATAATGTCTTAGTATAGTATGTTTAGTTTTTTGCTATAATTATTTCTAATTTTAACGATGTATTAAGAAGAAAATTGTATTAGGTAATTAGTTCCTATTTTTACGCAAAGTAGGTGAATAATTCAATGTATCTGGCTCATTGATTAGCTTTCTCTTGACAAATTCAACCTGGATGGTTGGGAATGGAATATTTTATACATATTTAATATGTAAAAAGATAAGAGAATGGTTTTTTTGGTCATATTGGAGAGAGAGACACCTTGAGTGCATTGTATTTTCTGAATATTTTTCCCAATGAATCAAAGACAGAAGGTGATTTGCAAAGATTCATGTGTTAGATATTGATGATGTTGTGCTTTATTCTAATTGTAAGTTTATATTATGTTTCTACATCTCTTAAATGTATGTATTCATGCTTGAAGAACTATATTTTTAACTCAAGATTCATGTTAATGGTGCTCTCATTTAGTTTACCCATGTAATCTATGTTTTCCTCTTAAAGAAATATTTAGAATTCATCTACAATTTTGATGCTCGGAGTGTTGTTTCCACCTTTCGTAAACTCACCCTCCTACAATGATTTAACTTGATTTCATCACCAATAATACATACCTTCCCCTATGGAAAAAACATTTCTCTCTTCATCATATCATTGGACAAATAATAAATTTGACATGACTCCATGCCCAATGGATATGTCTCCTTTCTTATAAGAAATCCTTTGAAAAATTAGACCTTATTGAGCACTATACCTAGCCTAATATCTGATTATTTGAACAACCTAAGTGAGAGATCCCTCTCTAAGGTTAGAAGGATAGATTCTAGCCTAAAAGTGGTTTGTGGTTACCTCTTAATTTCTCTCCTTAGCCTAGGGAGATTGCAGAGAGATAACATTCTGGCATTGTTGTCAGGGAATGAAAGGTTTCATATTCCATGGGAATAATCATAAAATATTCTGATCTAATTGTGGATGGTGGACAACAATCAGACACTTGAAGGTTGTATCATTCACATGGTGACTCTAATCAAATTTCAACCTGATCCAAAGACTTCACTGGTAGAAGGATCCAGAAATCATAGTTTTACTGGAAACTCTATTGGCCAAAAATGACTTCAATTGTGAGGTATGCACCTATGAATCATGCTCATATACCTATTTTTCCAAATCATATTCCTTGTATATATTGGAGATCATATTTTTAAAATTTCAAAGATGTGAATGGTGTTGATGCTTCTTTACATCTTATCAAATTTCATATGCATTCACGGAGGATTAAAGTTGAATGGCATGAATATTATCTCATGAATATGTTCATGACTACTCTGGACGGAAAGGCAAGGTCATGGTATGTACAATTACTAGCTACTAGTTTATGTTCTTTAAAGAATTTTCGTACAATACTTTTTGAAAATTATAAAGGGTCTTATCCATCTCTACTACTAGTTCAAAATTGTTATGATCACTTTAAGAATTCCATTCAACATTTGGAAATTTTTTTATGGAGATGATGATTATATGGATGATGAGATTATGGAGGCCTTTCATGAGAATCTTTTTTAACACTAGGAAGAAACAGTAGAGTACATTTTCCATGATATTCAGATGGATTTCCAAAAGGAAATAGTTTCTCCAAGGGATGAAAATTAAGTAGATCAACATCCTAATGAAGACAATCATGATTCACTTATTAAGTTGAATAATAATGTACAACAGGTTTTTTCCTCTTGAGCTTGATGAACATATTCAATATTTCTCAAATCACCAAGAAATGGAGGAGGATAGTAGATCATCTTTTTATTCATGCCATTCATTTTCTTTGTTTTCTCTCATGAAGAAACTTATGAAAATTAGATCTATGAAATTGCATGCATAAAAAATTTAGGCAATGAAATCATTCATGATGGTGACTACCCAAAGTTGCAAGAAAATAATGAAGAAGAGCATATTGTTTTAGATCCCTTAAATGATGTAGAAAATATTCATGATTTTTCATCTTTGGAATTGACAAGTTCAAAAAAGTTTAAAGATCAAGATAATACTTAGATTAATTCTTTCATAACCTATATATATATATATATATATACAGCTGATGGATACATCATTAATATCTCTAGAATATCTATTGACGCATCCATTGATGATGGACTCACTGGTAGTCCGAAACATTGGGTTCATAAAACTCTATAACAGGTCATTCCTCCTCTATTTAAAACTATCCTCACCTGTATGGATTCAATATTTAACAAGACTCTTGTTGAAGTATATGAAAACTTATTTTTGAATATTCCTGTCATACAAGAAGTGTCTATTTCAATTGAAGATTTTTTAATCCATACAAATATTGTTTCTAGTGAGGATGATAAGAGGAGTGAACATACTATTGTTTCTTCATTTGAGAATGGTGTTAAATTTTAGAACGTAAAACAAGAAGTAGTTGGAAATGAAGAATGTCCTTTTATTTTGGGTTATAAAGAAAATATAGTTTTTTATGTTATTAAATATTCTTTTTCCAGTTTACTGGAAACATCAATCAAGCAGATTTTTGTTTTGTCTATGGACCATGGGATTTGGTTTCAGTTGGATTTAGAGTTGCCATTTCTTAAATTTTTATGTATGTTTAAGGAAAGTGTGAGAATAATTCAAGTAGGAAGCCATTTGATTTCATGGTTATACTAGAAATTTTGTATCACTTGATTTAGCAAATGCTTCAACAACTTAGAGTAGGATGTTTATTTTTAAATAAGCTCACACATTCAAGAATCATTTTCAGAAGTTTGTAGTTTTGGTTTTCAATAGTGAGGTTTCCAACATTGTTTCAGTTCAGAGAATAAGTTGGTTGTAAGAGAAAGTATAGGTTTTAGAACAAGTTTCCGGTTTGAGTTTCATTTTTCATTTGGTTTCAAATCCAGTGGTTTCAGGGCAGTGCATGTTGCATTTTTAGGGTGATCCATATTGTCAGGAACATGTTCTATGGTGTTCTTGGAACCTCACAGGGAGGATGACATCCCAATTGGAGCGATCCTATGCTAGGGTCCTATGTTATATGAATCTTGGTCATGTTAGTATTTCTATTTTATCTGAGGTAAATTTGTAAATATTAGTTATGATAACCTTGCTATTATGGTTAAAGAGAACTAGGTTTGGTTTAATTATCATGTAAAGTCTGCCTAATCAATAAAAGTTCAAATATCTAAAGTCATGAGGCTTAGTTATTAAAGGGGTAATTATGCATAGTCATTGGGTCACCATGGAAGAGTAGTGAGGGGTCATGTAATCAAACTTTGTCTATCATAAGTTAGTCACCTAAGTCTAGAGGTTGAGTCTACATCAAAGCAATCATGAAAAAAAATGTTGCCAAGTTTTATCATCATGGGCACAAATTTGGAAGTTTTTGAGTCAATTTAGATGTCATTTCATGGCAGGTCATGACATCAACAAGAGTACAATGGTAATAAGGATTTATTTTTTTCCTTTCCTCGAGTGATGTGATTTCTAGATGATGTTGCACATTCTTCATTTCCACTTTCAAATCACAATCATCGATATCATTTCCACTTCAGGTCGGTTTTGAAGTTTATTTGAAATTTTACCCTCTTTTAACATTGCTCAATTATCCTTCATTTCCATTGGAATTTGTGGTTTGCTCATGTTGGTTTGTTGCGCAAAGGAGGTAGTGGTGTGGCATTTCCACACAACGCTGCAATATTTCTTGTAAACTGGGGGTCAATTTTCCTTCACTAGTGCAAATCCAAGCTTATATTTGCTCCTCAATCCTAGATGAATCCCCAAATTACATGTATGAGCTATAAAAAACCATATAAATCCTGCAAAATAGATAAAATTATCTTCACTGTGTTTTCGACATCATTGCGTTTTTTCCTATTTCATTGCGCTTTAGCCTAGTTGTTGCACTTCCATACAGTGCCCCATATTTTTCATTTGTCACTCCCAAGTCTACATTCTTCTTTGTGTATCCTCCACATGAAACATATGCCATATGTTTAAAACTAAAATGAAGCTTATCGCCTTAAACATGTGTTCTTAAAAGGTTTTAGATAACCTATTTCTTAGTGCAATGCGTTTCTAGCACTGCGACCATCCCTTTAAAGTTTTTTGTTAGTAGTTAAAATGTGCAAACTATTTAGGGTTTTCTGAAGATGATTTGTGTAATTAATCTCCTGTGAATAGTTTCCTTTTTAATTATCATCAGAAGTTTAATTTGAAAAAGTACTTCTTATCATTGCTTAACATTGTTTCACAAAACAACTTACTTTAAAACCCTAGACTATTGACTACTAAAAAAAAAAATCATGTCAACTCTAGAGGAAAATAAGCACAAGGGAGGTGTTATTATTCAGTTTCAGCCACAATATATCACAGTTATTAATGCAGACCCAGCCATCAGAGTCGCTTTTGAGCAAGTGGGGTTTTTAAGGTTTTGTGAAAAGATTCAGGGGTACAATATATAAGTGACCAAGGATTTTTTCCAAGGGTTTTGAAGGATTGTAGACAAAGGTTGGAGCACTTCCTTTTCTAGTCATGACCCAATAAATAGTTGATGCCACTAAGATCCCTTTACATGGCGAGGAATGATTTAAGGGTATGGATTTAGATTTAGTTCATTCAGAAGGCTTTCTAAAACCATAATACCAAGAGGGGCATGGGTTTGTTATTCCAAGGATCTATCTACAAGACCACCATAATAAACTGCTAGAGGTGATTCAAAGGCATTTCACATGTGAAGGGAGGTTCAGTAAAGTTTATTAGTATCACATAAGACTCCTAATGCATTTACAAGAAAAAAACCTTTGAATATGCCTTACTATTTATTTAGGAGTCTTAGCAAAATGGGTGATAGAGTTCAAGCCATGGGGATTTAGATTGAACCTAGTTTTTTTCATTTTTAATTGATTAAACGACTAGTGATAAAGGATCTTGACAAGAAGGAGTATCCATGGCAGGATTTTTTTATCTCTTCAAGGTGGATGATACAATATTCTGGCAACCAAAGGATTAAGATATATACCCCATCAGTCGCAATCAAAGAGGCCTCACCTACAACAGCTAGATTAGTAAAAAAACCTTTGACTAAGAACAAATCAATTGACAAAAGAATTGCCAAAAACTTCACTTCTCACCTGAGATAGAAAGAGTGGCTAGGGGACCAAGAATAAGAGCTTTAGCCAAAATATTCCCTATGGACCATACACTTGTTCAGCTTGTTGAAACAGAAAGTGTACATGAAGAAGTGGAAGATGATAAAACGGAGCAGAGAATTAAGAACCTACAAGACTAGTTGGACAATGATCATCTAATGGCAACATATTCTAAAAAATACAATAGAGAACTTAGGCAGAAAGTATCACAAGAGTCTTCCCACCCCACTAAAGGAGAACTTTTGGGCCTCCAAAATGTCTTCAAAATGGCATCCACTTTCACCTTTATGGCCACCATTTCACTCACATATCACAACTCCATAACCATATAACCTTTCATTAACCACAATTTTCATAAATATATGGGTTAGGATCCTTATTTATAGAAGTTATTTATTATATGTGTTTAAAGTGAATTCATGATTAAAAACTAGGAAATTAACATGGTTGCATGTATCTATATATGTGGCTTGAGTTTCATGACATTTATAGGTCATTTGGAAGCTTCCAAGGCACCCTTATGTGGCCTCCAATGCTCAAATACGAATTTCCTTCAAAGGAGATTTGGATAAAGGTCAAAGAAGGATATGTGTCCTATTTGGATTGTAACTCTATGAGGTGTCTCATCATTTCTTATTTGGATTTGAACTCTATGAGAGACTTAGGGGATATGTGTCTCATTATGAGCTATTTGGTTGTAACTATATGAGATTTTAGTGGATCCTCATTAAATAGGGTAGCTTCTTATGTTTTTGTATAAATAGGAGAGCCTTCTCTTTTGAAAGGCATGTGTAAAGTTGGAAACATGCTCATGTTTTTAATAGAGAATTTGGAGCTTATACTTGGAGATTTGAAGATATAGTTTTGCTTGCATATGGATCTTCTTCACTTGCCATCCTCATACACCATTGGAATGGCCATCTAATGATTATGAGATTTAATTGCTTTTATAGATCAAAGTTTATTTGCTTTCTTAGTATTAGTTTTAGAATGAATGTGTAATCTTTGCTTCTCTAAAAAAATTTCAATAGGGAAGATTTATGTATTTTCTAATTGGATTAATTTTGAGGCAAGGGCTCATAGTTATTTAGTTTCCTTTCATGTTCTGTTATTTACTTTCTTAGATTAAACTATCAATTCATTGTATAATTGAATAAAGGATTAGGCCAAGAAGGTGACTTCAAATTAGGTGATTGAATGTTCAACCTATGCAATCATTGAGCTTTACTTTTTCATGCTTTTATATTTGCTTTTAAGATCCTCATTTAATTTCATTAACTGATATTCCTAAAGATCATTCTAAGAAATAGATTTAATCATATTTCAAGATTGAATTGTTGAATATTTGATACATGCAATTACTGAGTTATTTTTTGCACACTTTACTTGATTTTCTAGGATATTAGATGTTAAAGTATAAATAGTTGCTTACACATCATCTCAAGAAGGTAACACTTCATAATTAAATGATGGAGTAACTAAGCATGTGTTAGTTGTTTTTGATTTCACAAGTTAGTTGAATTTCATTTTCATTATTTGATTTCATAGATTATATGAATTAGTTTTTGTTATTTTGTAGTTAGATTGATCTTAAACTAAATGACAATTTCTAGCACATACAGTGCATGCATGCTTCACAAGATTACGAAACCCCCGGGTTGACAAATTAAATGACAGGAAATCACTTTTCCCCAACATTTTGGTGTCATTGTCGGGAAGTGTGCATAGGAACTAACTTCCAGTTTAGAGTGTATTTTATTTGTTTTTGTTTTTACTAACCATTTATGGACAAAGGATCTAGAATGTAGCCCAAAGACTACATTGAGGAATGGTATCAAGAAGCAGTTATGCCACAATATTCATCAATTCTTCAAAAGATCCTTGCAGAAAATCTAAAGGTTAAAACAATTTATACACAATCAAGTACATTTCACAAATTTGGATATGAACATTTTAGAAACTTTAATCCAGAAATGGCTCCATTGGAAACATTCATGTTCTTAAAAATTAAAAAAAAAATCTTTCGAGTAGGATAAACTAGAAAATAAAATTAAGCTTGATTGCATTCTTTTTAGAGGTTTTTAGACTTTAATATCTTCTAGAATTTTATTTATTTTCTTGCATTTCTTCATTAGCCTCACAAAAATATTTTCAATAAAAAAAATAAAAAAAAAAAAAAAAATCATGTTTCGGTTCTAAAAAAAAAATCATGTTAGATTTTCAATAAAAAAATAACAAAAAAAAAATCTTCATGTTTTTGAATAAGGGAAATGTAAAATTTTAAATAAAATGATCAATTGATAATTGGCTCTAATGCAACCTGCAAAGAAAAAAAAAATGTTAGCTTGGAATCCAAAATTCAAAAATCCATCATAATAAAAAAATCCTACTTGAAGAGGCTGCGGTTTGTGCAACATAGCTCAAAAACAGTTCTAAATTATTCTAATATTCTTTGCATGTGTTCTGAACTGTATCATACGAGCCAGCTGGTCTGGTCGTTCACACCAAAGAGGAGTCGAATTAGATTGGTAGGGTGGTTCTATTCTGATCCAACTGCTTTGGTATGTTCAACCGGCCAAATTGATTAGTTATCGTTTGTAGTGACCTTCAAAACACTGTATCCTGTTTATGTTTTTGCTATTTGAATAAGTTTTTGCAAATTAGCTATGGAACACAGCTTATTCTGCAACTAAATGTGTGTTCGTAGCTACTTCCATGGTTTAGCAAGTTACAGGTGTCAAACAAATGAACCGACCACATGGGCATCTCTGGAATCGTCGTGACATGGATTCTATCCTAGTTATCTAGCCCAGCTCGAAAAAAAAGCCAGCTCAAGACCGTAGTCAAAGGTGGATTCAAACATATGAAACCCGGAAGCAATAGGACTCTTTGTCTACCCTTTCGTCTAGATCCTGGTTTGACACTTGCTTGTTGACAACCCTATTTTCAGGTTCTAGTACATTCACTTTGAAGCCTTAGTTGCCTGAAATTGAGAGCCATTAATCATTTCTAAAAAAATTCTCAAATTCAGAAATAAAAATCGAAGCTACCATAATCTGTTTGAAGAATATCAGTCGAACCAGACACTGGGAAGAAGTTGATCAAGCTCTTCATAGTGGATCTAATATACAGTAGTTTCATAGCTTCCATTCATTGCTTTGATGAAGTTTTTCATGTGGCCAGTCCTATCCACTTCATCCCTAAATATCCTGAGGCTTGCACAGAGGCGTCTATATCTACGCTTATGAAAGAAGCACAATCAGTGCATTGATGAAATCCATTAGATGTGTATCCCATTAGATGTGTATCTCCTTAATGGATAGATACATAACTAGCTTCGAGAGCCACCACACAACAAATCAAACCTAGAAAGCTCGAGCGCAATACTTGCAGAGGAAATGTGTAACAACTAAAAAAAGTCCATTTTTGAGCATGATTTCTGGCCAAATGAAAATGAATTTAGGAAAATCGAGACATGGGTTTTTTTCAGGAACACGGTGAGTTATATAACCCAAAAATGGTTTTCTTAATTTCACAACCAATTGAGATAAATATGAGATTCATTTGGGATCCTGTTTCGCTAACTACGTGAGAAAAACAGTTTTAGTTAATGCACAGTTGCAGCCATATTCTGATTTCTCTAAGAAATATCCACCCAGATCCAATTTCCCTGGCTAAATTCCAGCTTGAGACTATTGGAGAAAACAATTTGAGTTTGGGTGTCCTAATCGCTTGTGCTAAGTCATCCACTGTGCATTGGCATTGTTAACTTCCTCCATTAAAGGAGCCACTGTGAAATAGAATGAGAAGGGATTTCAAGAGATTGAATAACGATTCAGTGATATTTACTATTTGATACCTCATGTAGTTAAATAATGAAGGAATTAATTGATAAGAAGGTAGATTCTATTTCATTATAGCCTCAATGCACATTTGAACATAAGAAAGAATAGGGATTCTCTAAAGTAGCAATAACACCTTCCTATTCTGATCATCTAGGTCTCTTGGTTTCATTATCTTGATGTTGTATTTTGAAGGGGACGGCATGTGAGAGGAACCAGATATCTCGTATCAAGTACTATGGAAGCTTTAATGTATCCCTTGGAAGGTTCTTGCGTGATAAATTATCTAACCAAATTTCCAGCCAGTAGATGCACATAGCCTTTGCCTTTGCTAGCGGTTTTGTAACCCTTGCTTATGTTGATTGGGTTAATAGCTTTCTGCTAAACATGTTTTTATACAAGAATGATCACGTTTGTTTGAGTCTTGTAGGTACAAAAGTTAAAAACATTACAAATGAAAAATCTTATTCCTTGGCACAGCCAAAGAAGATCGACAATTATGCAGCTCAACAACGATTCTGCAGCTATGAATTTAACTCAATTATTTATTTGTTAAAAAATGTATTCTAACCAGAAATTCATGATCAACATGCCATTTCATTTGCTTACATCATCTTTTACTATAGCATCATGTTCCCATGCCACATTTTACATGACAATTTTCATTGTTTCATAAAAATTTCAAAACATTCTAACTTTCTCATACAGCATTGGAATTCGATGATTCAAGCATTGTTGGAAATATCTTGACGAGATCTACAAAATGAGGAAGCTATTATCATATTTTGAAATAGTAAAGAATGAAGAAATTGCTGAAAAGAAGCAATAGGTAACTTGAGGCACTACTTTTGACACAGGTATAAACTCTTTTGGTTTTCTTTCATGAACTTGTTTAATAGTACTGATTCTTATTTTTTTTTATGTAAATTTCATTAACAGAGAAATTGATCACCTCTCTATTTTGATATCTTTACAATCCATTGGAGAAGAAGTACTAGTTTTTTGAAGGTTCCATGAGGAAGAACAGATGACCATAAGCAAATAGTGTCTCTCAAAGACCACATTTATTTCACAAGAAAATGATCAGAGCAGCAACAGAGATGAAACATCAATGCATGAAAACATGCTAATGCATATCAGATCCAGCAGTTTCAAGCCTTTCAGATGCCATTGTTTCCATTGCATCCATACTCCTTTAGTCAATAAAACCTTCATCTCATTTCCTTTGCAGTCACATTGCATTTCACTTAATCAGTCAATAAAATTCTCATCTCGTTTTCCTTCATTGTTCATTTTTATTCATAGAAGCTATATTTCCCTGCCTTGCTCTCACTAACTCATAACCCATTTTCATAAAGACATTCAGCTCACTTACATGCTAATTTGTCCTTTTACTTTCCATTCACTTGTCATTTTCCTTTCTGTTAAATAAACCTTGGTCCACTGCAAAATTTTCCATTCATAGTCCTTCAAAATCATTGTTTCATGCTCGCATTAGATGATGGAGGATTTCTTAAGGCCTTCCTTCTAACAAGCCTTGGTGTATCAACATCGACACATTATCTAGGTTCAGGGCTAGTGTCCTCATTAGTACCTTGAGGTTTGTACGCCTTAATGACAGGTTCTCTCACCAACAATCATGGGAATACATCAATGTCCCTTGATCATTGGATATTGCAAGTGGATCGGCATCAGCTCATTTATTCTCCCTTCGCAAGATGTACTTAGGTATCTTGGCACTCGTTGACATTGTTTTTGGGAAAACTAATGTCTTTTAGATCTACTAGTCCCACTAGGATTGGCAGCTATCCTAGAAACAAATAATCAAAGCAATTTGTGATTTCCTCTATGTATGATAGATAAAAGAGAAGCAAAGGGACCAACCTGGATCTTCCGCTTGACTCCTTTCTTGATTTCTCTCCTCCTTGATAGAGCTTGCAACTCTTCTCCTACTTGTCCGCTTAGAGAATACCTGTAGAAATGAAGTAACACAACACCATCAAAGAATCTCGATTTATGATATCATAAGCTTTGCAAAATCAGAAATACAATGAGAATACAATGGCATTTACAAATAACAACATTCACAAATACACGATTGTATGGAGAAAAACTCAAAGAACTTTATTAATAATAGAAGAGAGGATTACAACCTAGCTGTCTGCTCCAACATCATCCTCCCAGCATCAAAGCCCTCTTCACCTCATGAAAAGCAAGATCACCCAACGATACAATGTTCCCTCTCAAAGACAAACTATCAACACTTCCTTACAAATTACAAAATTCCAGCCTCTATATCTCTCAGATGAGGGATCCATTTATAGATGTCTCAAAGGGTGTGAGCCATCTCTGGGTTTTTTATTACTATCATTCCACTTGTAGTTCTTGGTTCCACTTGGAGATTTCTTGGATCTCTTACTCATCACTAGGCAAATTCAGGGAGGCAAGTGTCATAGGAGAAGTTTCTAGAAGATTCCATGAGTGTCCACCTATAAAACTGTCTCAGAAATTTGTCCATTCTCGCTCATCGCACCCCACAGAAGGCCTCTTTAGTATGCATCACACCTGGCTAGTGTAGGAGTCAGTATGCATCGCACCTTGACAGTGGAGTAGTTAGTATGGTCCAGTTTTGGCTAGTGCTGAGTGGTTTTTCAGGTGGAACTTCTAGGAAATGATGTAATTAGTTGACCATGATTCTTTAGGGCATGAAACAACACTTTTAGGGGTTAAAGAGCCCTTGGTTTATCAACATATAAGATTGGGGTTGCAGTGCCCAAATATGTCTATAACAGTTGCTCCCTAAAGCACGAAGTCGTAAATCTTTAGATGTCGGGTGAAATTCTTTATCATGAGGGTCCAAGGCATTCAAATTGGAAGGTAACTTGTATAAGATACAATACAATACATCATCGCAATATAATTTTTCATGATCTAGTTGAGGTGGGCATTCCCATGATCAGCTTTATAAATTCATTTTCATGTACATAGAACAGATAATCATCTACAGTTGCAGACTGGTGATTCTTTATATGTTGAGTCATCATCCCTTAGCTTGGGTGATCATCTATGCAGCTTCTGTGTATATTTGATGTCTTTGTATTCCTAAATATATCACAGCCCGAATGGATGAAACTAGATCCAAGGTCTTCAAACTCATTCAATATTCGCCCGATGTACAAGTCAATCCATGTGAAAAGATGTCTTGAAGTCAAACATGGAAAGATGTCGCCTGATTACCAGCCAATAATGTAAGCCGTTAACAGGCACGAGAGGAATCACCAATAATGATAATGACCCTCAAGATACTACAATACAATTTATGTGGTGTGAATATATGATCTAATGTCGAACACCACGCAAAATCTCTCGGTCGAAGGCCATTGATGTAAACTCATCGCCAGAAGTGAGAAACTTGCCATTGAGGCATGCAAGCTTCAAAGTACTGAAAGGGTAGTTTCTAAGTCGACTTCTTGGATAATGAGCTGATGTTGACAAGAAGTGACCCGTTGTAGGAGGGCCTTAATGTATCGCACATCAATGAAACAAAACAAAGCAAATGATTTTCTGGAGGTGAAAACGAGCTGATGATACAAGGTTCAGGAATGGCGGTCATGAAAAATGGAGGGTGAAGGTATTGCATTGGATGAGGCATTAACTAGATGGTGAATTCTCTATTTGACTTCTCTTGAACATATCGGTGACACTGAGATGGATAGGTAGCATTAACCCTAAAAGATTGATGGTACAGCAGACCAATGGTGATATGACCAGTGAACGGAATAACCCAACCCGACTCAATCATGGTGATGGAGTGAAAGTGTCATTTTCAGAGTGACCTGCTACCAATAAAATTCTTTAAGTTTTCTTCTTTTTTTCTCCATTTATTGCTGACCAGTACCTATTTATTTTTTTCAAGCTTGAGGAGGTTAAGATATGCTTGTTCTATAATTTTCCCTTCGGGTAAACCTGTCGCTATGTTTCAGCGAGCCTAGCGACAATGAAACTCATTCTTTTTTGGGCAGACAAGTTTGTCGCTATTGTTTTAAAGAGTTTAATGACAAGGATAACTTGGTCCTTTTCATGTTTAGAGAGTTTGAAAAGGGATGAAAAGGAAACTACAGCAGTCCTTTTTCATAGCATAATCCCTTAAGTCCGAAAAAGTATAAAATAATACGTAAGGGATGATTTTTCGATCACTTTAGCGAGCCGAAAAACAATCGCTCGATCTTTTTGTGGGATAATCCCTCAGGTCCAAAACAAATAAAATATGCAGGAGGGATGGCACTTCTAATCACTTTAGCGAGCTAGAGAGGCCAATTGCTCCACAATCTTTTCATATTTAAGGAGTCTGAAAAGAGTTTAAAGTGGACTCTTTTTTGAGGAAATAGTGGTGTTTAGGGTAGCAACTGGTTCTGGGTGAGCTTGGAACTTCTCAAAACATGGTGATGTGAAGAGGGTGGCTAACAAGACCACTCGTCACAGATGTTCCTCAAAAGGGTAAACAATCAAGTGGAAGTGTATAATCAGCCAAAAGATAGGAGGTGATGGTAGAAACACAACAAAGGCTCAAAAGGCTGACATTATGGCGATCACAAAGGTTATTTACCAAAGGTAGGTTTATTTTTTAATGAGCTTGAACTCTGGGGGAACATATGCTAAGTGGCAGGTTTATTTTTTAATGAGCTTGAACCATGCGATAACATTGCTCATTTTGTGCTCAAAATGTTTAATTTGTTGTTTATCACCTCGCATTCTTTCATTGTTCAATCACTCCATCAAACTGATTAAAAATACATATATATGTACGAAAAAATGAGTTAAAACTAACATTTTGCTTGAAGTACATGAATAGTAATCATAAAAGTAGTTTTACCTTTCATTTTCATCATTTTATTTCAAATTTGGGATTTGGAGCTCTCGAGTGGTTTTCCCCCTCAAATTACACCAGTCATTTTCAGGAGATCCGGTGGATTATTCTCTGCACTGTCACGACCAGGTAAGAGCTAACCCTAAGCTCTTCATTTTCAATCCATCCTTCTTTGATTATAATCATGTTTTTCACATTTCTGTGCCCTTGGGGTTTGAATATTTCGTTCCCCAATCATCGCACCTTGCTAGTATCGAAAGGTGCGATTCATACTGAGCTGCCCACTGGCCAGTCAGTATGCATCCCACCTTTCTCAAAGGTAGGGTCCGATGGGCACAAAAGGGCATCTTTATATAAGGATTTTCTCATGAAAGTTTTCCTATTTTTGCTCAAATTTGGATCCTAATTCATCTTTTTTCTATGTCTCAAATATTTGTTGGATCAAGATGGTTGTCACCATGGAAAATTTTAGGGGCTAATGTTCGCCCAGTGGGCTAATTTTCCATGATTTTTCCACAAAAAGATTCGCCAATTTCCAATTTTTATAAAAGGTGATTCGCCCAAATTTTAGAATATAAAATTAATTTACCTTTAAAATCGCCAACATTATATAGAGACTATATATAAAATCATTATAAATTTGAATAATTTTACAAATATATCAATAAACATTTTATAGTTTGCATATTAGGGATTAATGAGATTCGCCATTGTTTCTAAACTTCAAGAAAAAATTCCATCCTTAAAATTTTCCTTGGTTGTCACATGGCATGAACGTGAACATGAAGAAGAGAACATGATTGCCTTACATGATCAGGGCACAGTTACTGCATTAGGAAACTGTGGCTTGCTCAAATTCTTCTGCATATCTAGCATGAGGCAACAAATTAGTTTGTTGCAGTATTTTCTCGATGCTTGGGATCTAATCAACCAGGTATTCCAGGGCAGAGCAAAATCAATTCCATTGACAGTCGAGGATATCTACTTTCTGACAGGGTTATCAAGGCGTGGCGCCCCTCTTTCACTATCAAGATTTGCTCGTGGAGTCAAATCTGTGAGAGATTACATCCATTAGTTCTATAGAGATGGATCTCAACCTAGCAGAGATAGAAAGATCAATATCCTGGATGTCATTGATCAGTCCTTGAGGACCATTTTATTTAACTTTGCTAGATTGGCTGGTAGCACAACTCTTCATTTGGCAAACAGATCTTACATGCAGTACGCCCTGGAATGCCTGGAACCAAAGTTGTTCAACTGGTGTGAGGCGGTACTTCCGGTCATAAAATAACAGCTCTCCAAGGTAAAGAATGGAAGATCCAAGAATTTTGGCTATGGTTCCATCTTGATAGATTTTTCCTTGGAGAGGATTCCACTGATGCAGCCTCAGTACATTTCACTAGGGTTTCCAGCATCGAGGGAACCACGGATGCAGAGGTGGGTTGATCTTATGGCCAGACATGCTGGTCAATCACAAATTTCCTTCTTTGATGCCTTCTTCTAGTGGTTCGACCATCAAGAGATGGTCTTTGCGAAGTATCCATACGTTGGGATGGATTTCCAAGATGACCCAGAATTGGCGTTACCAGCTGGCGAGCAGTGGAGTGCTATGGGTAACATGATTTGACCATATCTTTGTTTATCAGTTTTATAATGTTTTTGTGTCTTTAAAAGTTATCAAGACTAATCAAAGTCATATACTTGTGCAAATATTGGGCTAGTGTGACCAGCGGCATGCCCAAGGACGACAGCTGACATTCCAGTAGGAGAGCCTATAGGGAGGTCTGTCCTTTGCGATCTGGAGGTAGCGGAGACCTTGGTAGTGTTGTAGGATTATATCAAGGGTCTCACTCTTGGTATTCAAGATGTGAGGACCAACAAGTTACCTCTGAGGTTACAACGCCATACTACTAGCGTGCCGAGTTGATGGACTAGGTAGTTGCTTATGATCACGCAGGCGGTGACATGTTATCACCAGCATCATTAGTTTAGGACACTTTTCTGCATTCAATTTTGAGTTTCTTGGTCACATGACCGATTTTGTCTTGGACACGAAAAATTTTGTAAAAACTATAAACAGTTATATATTTTTGATTTTTCAGAGTTTTATTTTGGTTAAGTTATGTGATCTAGATGCAAATGTTAATGTGAAATGCTTTCTTTACAAATGCTGCAAATGTTTATCGAACACATAGTTTGCTAATGAATCAGTTAATGTGTTTAAGTTTTTGGAAATGTGTTGATATTGAATGGAATCAAAATGTCTTTACAAAATCCTGACTTTTAGGAACATACGATAAATAGCTGGGTTCTGAACAGAATAAATGCTAGTAAGCTATAGGATGATGAGTTGCGAGTCTAGCTTGATAACGAGTTAGTGTATTCCATGCGAAATGGTATCTGAGAGAAGTTCAATCAATGTGCTATACTCAGTGATGTTGTTCATTGATCAACCAATACATATCCCTCTGAAGCTCACTAACTCATTGCTCGAAGCAAAAATGGCCCAGGCCACAGAAGATAGGTTCCGTGTACTATGACTAGCTCCATCGGCATACCTAACAAATGGTTCCAAAATGTCTGCCATCTACAACAAAAGCGAAGCAGATTATGTAACCAAAATGACAACTCCAAAGGAAAACAAAAATGTAACAAAACAAAGAGATCACTACACTTAATCAAGCATAGTAACGTTTAAGATACAACCCTTTTTGGGGTTGCGACAATGGAATCCCATCATAATCAACCAGCTCATAAGCTCCTTTTGTCAATGCTCGTTTGACAATGTAGGGGCCCATCCATAATGGTTTTAACTTACCTGATCCCAATTTATCAAAGTCCTAATTTTAAAGCAAGACCATGTCACCTTTTGAGAAGGCACAGGGCTTGACATTTTTGTCAAATTGTGCCTTGACATGTTTCTTATGAGCTTCATTAGCCAGTGCGGCATCATGATGGGTTTCATCCAAGTGGATTAGTTCCAAGAAATGAGCCTCTTCCTCCGAAGTTTTGGGAAGCAGATCAATGGCAAGCTTGAGAGACGAAATTTCACACTGAATTAGTAAGATAGCTTCCAAGCCATACACCAACTAGAAAGGCGTAAATCCAGTCGCATTTTTCACCGAAGTCCTATATGCCCATGGAGCTGAGTACAGGATTAAATGCCAATTTCGTTTGTGGACTCCAATCATTCTCTATAGCATGTGCTTAAGGACTTTGTTGATTTCCTCAACCTATCCATTAGCTTGTGGATAATATGGAGTAGAACTATCGTGGGACAGTCCTAATTTGGTATTTAATTCAACCATCATGTGATTGTGAAAATGTGATCCATGATCTATGACTATAGCTTGTGGAACACCAAATCTAGAGACTACATGATTAAAACAGAAAAGAGTAGCCTTTTCGCCACTGTTATTTAATGTAGGCATCACCTCGGCCCATTTTGTAAAATATTCCACAGCGAATATAATATACCCATGCCCCTCAACCGAGGTGGGGTTACATGTCATGAAATATATGCCCCATTTAGCAAATGGACCAACAACAACTACTGGATGCAGCGGTGTAGGGGGTAATCTAGTTTTGTGATAAAAAATCTGACAAGAATGGCAACTTCTGACTACAATTATGTAATATTTGAATATAGTGGGCCAGAAGTAACCAGCTCATAAGATATTTTTTGCAATAGCATAACCAAATAGATGCCCCCCACATGCACCTGAATGGCAGTCATTCACGGATTTTTTGGCCTCTTCATGCGTGAGGCACCTTCGCAGAACTATATTGACACGAAGACAATAAAGTGCATCACCAAAAATCATGTAGTCTTTAGCTTGGTATCAAATACGCCGCTATTCAGAGCGAGAGGTATTAGGCCTAAAGATTTGGGTTTGGAGATAGATCAATATATCTTCATACCATGGTTTGCTTGACGATATCAAAAACAGAGTTTCGTCCACGATTGATGCTTTAGATGTTAAATCGTTGGACGATGATGGGAGGTCACAAAGTAACTCCGCGAAGAAGAGAGATTTCTTTGATTTGGATTTGGTAAATTCCAGATCAAATTCTTGCAAAATGGCTATCCATTTGGGATACTTTCCCCCTAGTAATTGACGTGACAGAATGTAGGTCATAGGGTTGCAATCTGACAAGATGGTAGTTTTGTGAAAGAGAATATAGTGTCGAAATCTATGTACTGCTTGAATAGCTGCTAAGGCCAAATTTTCAACATAGGAGTACTTGCTTTCTGTATCATTTAAGATGCGGCTTAAATAATACACAGGACGTTCTATTCCATTGTTTTCTTGTACTAAAACCATGGCGATGTTGTACCTGTAGCAACGAGATATAGGTTAAAGTCTTTTTGATAGTCAGGAGCATACATTAATGATGCTTTTACTAGGAAACCTTTTAAAGCAACAAAGGAAGCTTGTGCAAACTAATCCCAGTTGAAGGGTACTTCTTTTTTCAAAAGACGCGTATAACCTTTAGCAAGTTCGGCGTAATTTGGAATGAGCCTCCTTAGAAAGTTTGCCTTCCCTTGGAGTTTCTGAATCTGAAGTAATTTGAAGGTGGAGGCATGTTAAGGATAGCTTGAACCTTACATGGGTCGAGTCGAATTCCATCCTTAGAAACTACGAAACCAAGTAATCGGCCAGAACCAACAAAAAACACACACTTGTGCGGATTGAGTCATATCTTGTAGTGTCAGCAACGTAGAAATATGGCTCTCAAATGTTGCGAATGGGCAGTCCACTTTTGCAAATGAGTTGGTACATCATCGAGATATGGTTGAATGATGTGCTTAATGTCATGGAAGGCATAGTTCATTTCCCTCTGAAAAGTTGCCCCTGCGTTCTTCAAACTGAAAGGTAGTTTACATTATGAAAATGTGCCCCATGGACATATAAATGCAATATTTGACTGGTCTTCTAGGCAGATATTGATTTGGTTGTATCTAGAAAATCCATCCATGAATGAAAAGATTTCGCATCCAGCACATTCATCAATTATCTAGTAGATGAAGGGTGTAGCGTAGTTGTCCTTTGGACATGCTTGATTTACATCCCTATAATCGATGCACACTCGAATCATTCCTTGCTTTTTCATCACAGGAACAATATTCGATACCCGATCAATGAGAAGAACGAGGTAAATGAAACCAGCATGCAAAAGTTTTTCAACTTCTGTTTTAATGGCAACAGATTTCCTTGGGTGAACCGGTCGAAGCCGTTGTTGTATTGGTTTGACATCTAGATACATCTTGATTTCATGTTCAACGATGCTCAAGTCAATTCCTGGAATTTCTTCATATGACCAAGCAAAGACATCTCTAAATTCACGAAAGAGAGTGCAATATATTTCTAGTTCTGAAGGAGAACATGATTTGCCAACACGAATATTCTCTACAACATTAGGTTTGGTCGAGATATTGATGGTGATAGTTTCCTCAATATTGGATAGATTTCGTTTGGAATCCAGTGTATTTAGAGTATTTGATAGAAAATCAAAAATTGAAGGATGATTAAGGTCACTCAAATAATCTTCATCGTTATCTTGAAGGTGGGAACGATGGTGGTAATATTCCCATGGCGTCTCTCCTATCATCATTGATTGAATGATTCCTTCGTCTGTAGAATTTTTACTAGACCAAGGATTGGAAGAGGTACCATACTCTAGAGACCTATCTATCTAAACACTCACTGAGTGTTGATTTGGGTTCGCCGCCTAGGCCCAGAAAATTAATTGCTACAAAGATTCAAGGGGGCTTGGGAGCAACACCTCGTAATGATCCACGCTTTCAAAATGGTCAAATTTCTTCTTAATCTTTGATGATGTAGAAGATATCATATGACAGGTTTCCGCTGTGGGCACTTCCGCCAAATTGCTTGGAGGTGGGAGAGAAAAAGTACCCATGAAGGAAGGGTCTTTTAGGAGACCTACTCTGATATTTTGAAGAGATTGAGAACTTCCATGGATCAATGGAATGCTTCCAGTAGCTTGTGATCTGTTGGGGAAAAAGGTCAGTTGGCCAACAATTGTAATTCCACCTTGGAAGGGAAATGCAATCTTCCTAAAATATGTAGACACAATAGTAGCCAAAGCATAGATCCATGGCCTTCCCAGCAAGATATTCTAGTCAAGGCTTCCGTCAATGACTTCGACCTCTATTTCTACCGTCTTGGCGCCCAGTTCTACTTGAAAATTACTTAAAATCCCATATGGCATGTATGTTCTTCCATCAAATTCTTTTAATGTTGTTGATGATCGTGACAAGGGTGGTGAACCTAAATTTTTCCAGCAACTCATTGACATAATGCAAGTAGATTCCCCCTCATCAATGATTGTTCAATGAACAGTTTTATTGAGGGCTTTTACCTAGATAAGGAAAGCGAGTTGGGCTGGTAATTGAGGTTCGTATCCTTTATGGTTAAAGGCCACAAGATTGGAATCCGTTGGATCAATCCCACCTATTGCTGATAACAAAGCCTGCTTTTGGGAGGGGGAATTTTGCAATACCTCAAGGGTCGACATAGCAGATGGCGATTGAGCTAGATATTCAACTATATTATAATTTTGTGCTACTCGAGCACAAGGATTAAATGTCAATTTATGTACTACTCCCTTTGGTGGCTTTATAGTTAATTCAGGAATGATGGGCAGAACAAATTCTGGTGAAGTTGTTGTTGAACTACTCGGTTGCTTTGTAGCCTTGTTGTTCAACAATTGTGGATTCCCATAATATTTATTCCTTGTCGATATCAAAGCATCGTTTTTTTGTTTTGAGATGGATAGCATAAGCACTTGTGATGTGGAAGCATGGTCAATAGCAACCAGATTAGTTTCTGGGTTTGGAAACAGATCAGTCAACACCGTTGAGGTAGTTGAAGTTCTTCAAAATTTCATAACCTTTGCTTGATGTGTACAATTTTTTGTGAAATGATCCTCATTACATATGAAACATGGTTAACGAGGTTTCTTTTGCCTATCAGGGTTTTCAGAAGATTTTTCAGGAGGTGGATTCTCTTATTTCTTCTTATTATTTTTCCCTTTCTTCTTGGCCCCTGGTCTTTTTGGATTCTTGCCCTTGTCACATGACATGACATTAGTCTTCGAGGCAAGAGGTTTGTCATTTGCTTTTTGACTAGAAACTGCAAGGGCTTTAGCAGATGGAGCCTTTGCGGTTTGCGTGCTTGAGGTATCGATCACGATGTCGCCAGCTTGAGAGTCCCTGTTCGATTTAGGAGGAGGGGGAACAGAAAATTCTGGTCTGGGAGCATCAGGAATTTTGTCGTAGAGTGTGCTAGACTGAGTATAGATCAAGTATAAATATTGGGCATGAGCAATGACTTGCTCTTCGGTGAGAACTCCTCCTTTTTCCACATCCTCAGTTATGGATGGTAATAAGGACTTAATAAAACACTCAGCTAAAAGATGATAAGGAACATACGTCTTTACCATTCGTCGACGACATCAACACTCATGAATATAATTAGATATGTGAGTGGTTGTTGTCTGTTTGAAGTTGGTAAGGAGTTCCGTCCCTGTTTCGTACCTTATGGGTAACTGAAAGTCGGTTAAAAAAGTAGTGGAAAGGGTGCTGAAGTTATCAAATGAAGCTCTAGGCAATTCAATGTACGATTTTGTTGCCAGACCAGTTAGAGTTCTCTAAAAAAGGTGAAGCCTAATAGAATCATCATTTAGGGTGTCAGATGAGCACCAAAAATTAAAATTCATTACATGATTCGATGGATCTTCACCTCGATTTCCATTGAATTTATAAATATCGGATGGAATTTTATGAGGAATCACTAGCCACCAAGGAGCATATGCAATTGGATCATTTGTCAACCGGTTCAAATCTGGTAATTCTAAAGTTTCTACAAAAGGAAATTATTGATTTAGGTTAGGTGATGCATACCCAAGGTAAGATGGAATCGCCTGAGTAGTAGGTCTTTGCACACCAGCATAATGTATCTGACGCTGGTAACTTTGATAGGGTTGATGGACATAACCTTTATAGTATGGTTGTTGATAACCGTTTTGAAAATGCGGTTGTCCATTACCTACAAATCCTTGTTGCTCAGGTCCTCGGTAAGTTTGTTGGAATTGCAGTTGTTGATATTGTACCAGCCATGGTTGTTGGACCATTTGTTGTTGCCCAACACTGGATGATTGACCAAGATGCAAAGTGATAATACTCATTTGAGCATGAGTTGTTCCAGGTATGGAAGCATTAACCTAAGGTTGTGATTGAGCCGTAGAGACAATAGGCCGTTGTATTGCAACCCATGAGACTTGAGGTTGACATACAATAGGTAGTTCTTGTACTTGCGACATAGTCATAATAGCAGGTGTAGTGGGAATATTCAACACATGTTGGATTGGTTGTATTGAATATACAACCCTTGGTTGTTGAGGCAATATTGGTACCCAACGACTGGATGTAATTCCAGTTTGACTTGAATTTTGTTGTGAACTCTCATATGGTTGTTCTCCAAGAGGGAACAATGAAAAAGCATATTGCCTTCCATATGGTGGAAATTTAATGCTCAACGGATATATTGGTCCTTGAAGACTGGACGACCCAAATTGATACTGGCATGTAGGATCAATTTGCTAAGTTTCAACATAACAAATTCCAGATAGGATTCCAGATGAACAAATAGGAACAGACCATGTCATCGGAACAGTCCCTGAGTGGACCCCATCTAGTGATTGATAACTAGTTGGGACAGATGGTATACCAACAAACATTGTAGGAATAGCAGCAGGAAGTTCTGTTGTGGCTGTATCAGATGACACAGTCCTAGATGTTGATGGTTGCTCTGACATATTTAGTCTATCCAAAAGATTTCCTAGTGATTTGACAGGAATTTGCGATGAAGGATGATTAAAAGAACTAACTTCAGGGGTAGAAGGATATAAGTGGACCCCAGTTCCAAACTGTAAAGGGGTACTGGATGGAAGATCATCTACTATCTCTTCTATAGCAATCAGTCCAAGTGGAAGAGGTAGACCGTCAGGTCCGTAAAATATTTTTGGAGCCAAAGAAGGTATAGCTTCTGCAGTGACGGATACTGGAGGGGTGACACTTTCTGAATTCTGGAATTCAACTTCTAGATGTTCAAGTGAATGAACTTCAGTGTCTGGATCAGCTCTTGTTGTAACTATTTTAGGTATGGAAGTGTCTACTGTTACACTAGGATCAGTTCTAATGTCCTCTTGTAACTGCGAAACTTCTTCTGTAAAGGCAGAGGTACCAGAAATGATCGGAGTATCTATAGTCTCTGATGTTGTTCAAACACAAGTTTCAAATAAACCAGGAGAAATGGACTCAGCTAAACAAGACCGTGTTGCCCAAAATGGTTTTGTTTCTGGAGTCAAAGATGGTTGACTCGCTAGTCTTCGCAAATGACAGGGTTTTGATTGACTTTATTCCATGATTGCGGATTACTTGATCAACTCAAAATTAAAGGGTAAATGTTGTTATTCTGAATTTAATAAATTTTTGTGACGCTTTGACACAACCTTGCTTTTTCAAATTTTAAGAGTCAAGAAAAAGCTAAAGATGACTCTAGTCGCCTTCGATTTTTAATGAGCCTGAAGTGACAAGTGCTCAGATGGACCTTTTCTTTTAAGGAGTTGAAAAGGAACGAAAGTGACTACTCTGGAGATCTAGATAGAGGGATTACCAAACCAATCACAAAAATACAATATACACCTTGCTGGTAAGTTAAAACGAAATTACCAAGGACTTATGTATGGCAGTCAATCTTCCTGAATGTTGTGTTCAGTGCATTGTGATTGATAGGGCGGCAGACACGGCTTCCTATGGATAAAGAATATAATCCTATTGTGGTCTCCTAATATATACTTGATGGTATGGGGAGCGCAAATATGTGCTAGCACTTGTTGTATCAAAGAGGAGGAATCACCCAACCTTCGATGAAAATGATAGTTACTAGATTTTACGACGTCGGAACACATCTCTAGCCTAGACCTCTAGATGTGTTGCATTAGGTTCCAAAGCATTGTTAAGTTCATTGAGATTTATTTTAGAGTTTATCTTGTTTAAAAGTTTGTCTTTCAAGGTTCACCACGTGATGTAGATGTAAAATTCCTAAATATGCAATCTAAAATGATAAACAATCGTTGTTTATTTTTAGCAATGAAAATCCTAGCTACTAAGGAAAGAAGATTACAATTCTTTCAAACAAAGTGCAAAGAGCACGCACTAAATGCACTTTTCCTAAATCATTTTTTGCACACAGTCTAAATGCAAATGCAAATGCATGCATTTGTTTTTCATTCCCTTAATGTGAGGAATTCCAAAAAAGGGAACTGAGTATAGATCTGAACTATTTTCTTCAAAGCGACATTTTGACAATTTCTTTTGAAAATGGAAAGGAATACTAAATGACACTTTTCAATTTCAAATAGAAAATGCTTTCGACACTTCAAATTATAATAAATCAAATCAAATACAAAACAAAAAGTTCAATTGACTGTCTAGAGAAGGAAGAATTTACGACACTTCTCTTTTTTGACGAAATGATAGTTCGATTTAAGAAACTTTTCAACAATAGATTGTAAATCATGGACAAATACATAAAAACATTTACTAATCCTTATCAATGGAGGCTAAACTATGTAAAGAAAGGAGGCTTCAGTAATGAGATACTGTTCATAAGTAGCAAAACAATCAAACAGAGCTGAAAACAAGGACAAAACCCCCAAATTTCAAGGAGAGAAATAGGATTACTCAGTAATCGCACCTTTGCTTCACAAAAATAGGGATGCATCTCACCTGCTACACACAAGAAATATGATTCATACTGGCTTCCAGTTAGAGATAGTGTGATGGGCTAGGGAGCGCAACTGAGATGGGTTTTGGCTCAAATTTATTGTTGATTTCAGTGGATTAAGCTGAGCTATTATGGACAGTAAAGAGCAAACTACAAGGGTATGATCTTGGGAGGTTAATGAGCTACCACAAGGGCATCTAGGATGCTTGTAAGTCAAATGTTCAGTTCATAAACGAAACCGGAGATTGATTGAAGTAGCATTAATCTACTTTGCATTTGCATAGCAAAAACAGTTCGAAGGCTATCTGGCTAACTTCAGGATCCGTCTATAGTTTATAAAGCAAACAAAAACAACAAACAAACAAACTATTCACTCCCTTGTGGAGTCGCCATTTTGTTTTTGGGAAAACTAGTGTCTTTTCGATCTGCTAGTATCCTAGAAACAAACAATCAAAGCAATTTGTGATTTCCTCTATGCATGATAGATAAGAGAGAAGTAAAGGGACCAACCTGGATATTCTGCTTGACTCCTTGCTTGATTTCTGTCCTCCTTGACGAAGCTTTCAACTCTTCTCCTACTTGTCTCGCTTAGAGAATACTTGTAGAAACAAAGTAAATCAACACCATCAAAGCATCTCGATATATGATATCATAAGCATTGCAGAATTAGAAATACAATGAGCATACAATGGCATTTACAAATAACAACATTCACAAAAACACGATTGTATGGAGGAAAACTCAAAGAACATTATTAATAATAGAAGAGAGGATTACAACCCAGCTATCTAGTCCAACATCATCCTCCCAGCATCAAAGCCCTCTTCACCTCATGAAACGCAAGATCATCCAACGATACAATGTTCACTCTCGAAGACAAACTATCAACACTTCCTTACAAATTACAAAATTCTACCCTCTAGATCTCTTAGATGAGGGATCCATTTATAGATGTATGTAAGGGTGTGAGTCATCTCTGGTGTTTTGATTAGTGTCATTCCACTTGTAGTTCTTGGTTCCACTTGGAGATTTATTAGATCTCTTACTCATCCCTAGGTGAATTTAGAGAGGCAAGTGTCATAGGAGAAGTTTCTAGAAGATTCCATGAGTGTCCACCTAGAAAATTGTCTCAGATATTTGTCCATTCTTGCTCATCGCACCCCACAGAAGGCCTCTTTAGTATGCATCACACCTAGCTAGTGTAGGAGTCAGTATGTATCGCACCTTGATAGTGGAGTAGTCAGTATGGTCCAATTTTGGCCAGTTCTGAGTGGTTTTTTAGGTGGAACTTCTAGGGAATGATGTAGTCAGGTGACCATGATTCTTTAGGGCATGAAACAACACTTTTAGGGGTTAAAGAGCCCTTGTTTCATCGACATATAATATTGGGGTTGCAGTGACCAAATATGTCTATAACAAACATTAATGGTGAGTTTGCCTTGCATTGGTTAACGATATTCATCAATGGTCAGTAATCCAATGACCTCTCTTCATGCTCGACACCGACACATTTATTCGCATGAATAGAGTTATACCATTGGTTTTATAGTGATTGAAGACTATATCATTTCAAAATTTTGCAGCAGATACAATAGATTTAACAACAGAAATAAAGAATCCACTTCACAACCTCATCCACCATTTATGCAACCAAGAAGTAGATGAATTCTACATTTCATTCCATGGTCTAGAAGCAGCCACACTCTTCAATTTTCATAACTCATGCACATTGAAGGTAAGTGAAGGTATGTGGTTTTATAATTTTTAGTCATGCAATTCCTTAAAATACTAAAGTTGTAACTTTGGGAAATTCCTCACTTCCTCTTTCACATTGTCATATCTTTAAGTTGGGGGGAAGGGACATCATTTCATATTCATATATCATACACCATCACACATTTTCATTTCATCCTAACATACTTTTCCTAATAAATTACGATTGCATTATGGTTCAAAAAGTTATATGATTTGCAAATAATGCCTAAATTATGAGCACACTATATGGTTGATTTTAAAGATGCATTCTTAAATATGTTCAATGAATCTTGCTGCAACAAAAAGAAACAAGGATTGAAACACAAGAACCAACCAAACATGTTGCAATTCAATGTATGACAAGGAATACTTTGCAAAAATAAATAAAATTGTCAAATGCAAAGTTTAAAGACATATGGTATGAGCCAAGCTCATTCAAAATCAAAGATGTTGTGAGCAAATCAAAGGAATTAATGCAATATTTGCATGAGGACATGAAATTACTCTAGTTGAGGGGTATGTTGGGTCTCCAAAATGTCATAAAAATTACATCCACTTTCACCTTTATGGCCACCATTTCACTCACATGTCACGACTCCATAACCATATAACCTTTCATTAACCACAATTTTCATAAATATATGGGTTAGGATCCTTATTTACCAAATTTATTTATTTTATGTTTTTAAACTGAATTTATGATTAAAAACTAGGAAATTAACATGGTTTCATGTATCTATATATGTGGCTTGAGTTTCATGACATGTGTAGGTCATTTGGAAGCTTCCAAGGCACCTTATGTGGCCTCCAATGCTCAAATTCGAATTCCCTTCAAAGGAGATTTGGATAAAGGTCAAAGAAGGATATGTGTCCTATTTGGATTGTAACTCTATGAGGTGTCTCCTAATTTCTTATTTGGATTAGAACTCTATGAGTCACTTAGGGGATATGTGTCTCATTATAAGCTATTTGGTTGTAACTATATGAGATTTTAGTGGATCCTCATTAAATAGGGTAGCATCTTATGTTTTTGTATAAATAGGAGAGCCTTCTCTTTTGAAAGGCATGTGTAAAGTTGGAGAAATGCTCATGTTTTTAATAGAGAATTTGGAGCTTATACTTGGAGATTTGAAGATTTAGTTTTGCTTGCATATGGAGCTTCTTCACTTGCTATCCTCATACACCATTGGAATGGCCATCTAATGATTGTGAGATTTAATTTCTTTTATAAATTAAAGTTTATTTGCTTTCTTAGTATTAGTTTTAGAATGACTGTCTAATATTTGCTTCTCTAAATATTATAATATATTATATATATATTATATATATTATATTATATATTATTATATATAGATCTATATAGTGGAATTGACAACGACAGTGGTATCATACTTGCGTTACATGTGGTAAAATCCCACCAGCTTCCATATGACTGCTAGGAGGAACCGCCCAGCCCGCAAGAACAACCCTCAGTTTAATACAAGACTTGAAGCCGTGACCTGCACAGCTGCACGAACGACTTAGTAGACCGTCCGCTGGCCACAAGACCAAACCCCTGCAGGCTTCTCTAAAACCATTTCAATAAGGAAGATTGAGGCAAGGGCTCATAGTTATTTAGTTTCCTTTCATGTTCTGTTATTTACTTTCTTAGATTAAACCATCAATTCATTGTATAATTGAATAAAGGATCGAGCTAAGAAGGTGACTTCAAATTGGGTGATTGAATGTTTAACCTATGCAATCATTAAGCTTTACTTTTTCATGCTTTTATATTTGCTTTTAATATCATCATTTAATTGCATTAACTGATATTCCTAAAGATCATTCTAAGAATTTGATTTAATCATATTTCAAGATTGAATGGTTGAATATCTAATTCATGCAATTACTGAATTATTTTTTGCACACTTTACTTGATTGTCTTGGACATTAGAAGTTAAAGTATAAATAGTTTCTCACTCATCATCTCAAGAACATACAGTTCATAATTGAATGTTGGAGTAACTAAGCATATGTTAGTTTTTTTTTTATTTCACAGGTTAGTTGAATTTCATTTTCATTATTTGATTTCATAGATTAGATGAATTGGTTTTCATTATTTTGTAGTTAGATTGATCTAAATTGAAAGACAATTTCTAGCACATACAGTACACGCATGCTTCACAAGTTTATGAAACCCCTGGGTTGACAAATTAAATGACAAGCAATCACTTTGCCCCAACAAGAACCTTCAAGGATATCATTCACACATGTTGTTAAAGGAAAACACAAGAAAATCATAGATGTTGAAGATGGGCAGGCGAATGTAGAGTTTTCAATGAGACCTAGGACTAGGTCTACTACCAATATGGAAATGCAAATGGAGGAGACTATTCAACTAGACAACAAGGTGATTTTTGATGAGCAGAAAGAGTTCAAGAAATTGTTGGAACAACTTGAAGGAGTTCAGCAACAGGTAGATTGGCTTCCAGAAAACGATCAAAGGGATAAGAAGAATTTTTTTAAGTAATTACAACTTGTTGAACCTATCCTTGATAAGGATAAACAAATGTTAAATTCGACCATGCCTCTGCATAGGCAAGTGAGAAATTTGTATACTAATAATCTGGTTTTTAAGAGGAATTAGTGAAACAATAGCTTACTGAGGCCAAGAAATATAGAAGAAAGAGGAAGATGGTAAAGTTGGATATACTAGAAGAGGCTATCAAAAAGGTAAATATTCTTCAGGAGGATTCCCCTATGCTCTAAATTTTGTCATTTTTCTCAAGGAGTCATAAATAGGACAATTTTGGTGGTGTTTTCAAAAACACAACAAGGACTTGCTGCACCTTTTATATAATCCTTTATGCCGACGAGATAGTGCGATTTTGAGGTTTTGATTGTCCTGCGGGGTGTTATAAGAAAGTAACAACATTTAAATATTTCCTCCAACACTTTATATCAGATAAATCCATCATATGCTTAGAATTTTGAAGGTGCTATGAAAGTTGACAGTTTGCTGCGAAAATATGCTACATTGCCATTCAAAGAGGATCAGGTGAATAATGGGTCTATAATAATTTAAAAGGACGTTTCAAGTTTCATCACCATCATAAGGATATTTTGAGGCTACCCAGTTTCTTATTTTTGTCAGAAGAAAACTACAAATATACAAAACTTCAGGTGCTATGAAAGTTGTTGCGAAACTAGGAGTTTGGCAATAGATGCTGCATTTTCACACAGTCTTGCTTTTTCCTTGTAAATTTGAATTATTTGAGTTCCCAAGGTTGTTTAATCATTTTTTTAGGTAGAATAATTCCTTAGGATGGTATGGTGTTTTTTTATAATTATTTCTAGTTTTAATAATGTATTAAGCAAAAAAATTGAGTACATAATTAGTTCCTATTTCTATGCAAACTAGGTGAATAGTTCGATGTATCTAGTTGATTGATTAGCTTTGTTTTCAAAAATTCAACTTGAATGGTTGGGAATTAATATTTTTAATATTTTTAATATGTAAAAAGATAATATAAGGGTAATTTTGGTCATATTAGAGAGAGAGACACCTTGAGTGCATTGTATTTTCTGAATATTTTTGCTAGTGAATGAAAGAGGGAAGTTGATTTGCAGGGATTCGTGTGTCAAATGTTGATGGTGTTATGATTATTTCTAATTGTAGGTTTATCTTATGTTTATGCATCTCTTGAATGTATGTCTTCATGCTTGGAAGAACCATATGTTTAACTCATGATTCATGTTAATGGTGATATGATTTAGTTTTCCCAAGTAATGTTTGTTTTATTCTTAAAGTAATAGTTAGAATTCATCTATATTTTTTATGCTCTAAGTGTTGTTACCACATTTCTTACACTCACCCTCCTACAATGATTTAACTTGATTTCATCACCAAGAATACCTACCTTACCCCAATGGAAAACCCTTTTCTCTCTTCATCATATCACTAGAAAAATAATAAATTTGACATGACTCCATGCCCAATGGATTTGTCTCCTTTCTTACCAACAATCCTTTAAAAAATCAGACCTTATTGAGCACTATACCTAGCCTAATATCCGATTAGTTGGACAATCTAAGTGAGATATCCCTCTCCAAGGCGAGAAGGGCTAGATTTTAGCCTAAAAGTGGTTTGTATTTATCTCTGAATTTCTCTCCTCAGCCTAGGGAAATTATGGAGAGCTAACACTTGGAAAAATCATATGCTAATAAAGTGTTGTTGAAACTACATGATGGATCTGTGGGTGAGAATTTTGGAGTAGATTTTACTGCTCACAAAATATTACGTGTAGGATATTACTAGAGAAATTTGTTTAAACATGTTATTCTTACGCGAAAAAAATTAAAATCTACTAGACATCAATGAGAAGAGAAAAGAAACTAGACTTTCCACTACAACTAGTGATGGTTGAGAAAACATTCAATTGGTGGGGGTTAGACATTATTGGAGAAATTTATCCAATATATTCATAGTAGCACAAGTATATTTCAATAACAACCAATTATTTTACTACATGGGAAATGTCCATTTCTCTTAAATGGTTAAAAACGAACAAGCAATCCCATTTGTTGAAATATTTATAATTAGTAGGTTTGGCATCTCGAGAATTTTGATTTTGATAATGCTTCATATTTTTCTTCTATCAAGTGTCATATCCATTTTTTCCACATTATTTAGGTGCTTTACCTCCAAAGTTGTTGATTTGAAGGTATTCTTCTTTCCCCTTGTTTGTGCTCTTTTACTACCCCATCACTCCCACAAGCTTGACATCTTATCACCCATTGTTCCATTTTAGCAAAAAACCTTAATTTTGAGTACACAAATTGTCTTTACCATGGGAGTAAAGGGGTTCAAAATTCTAGAGCAATTCATTCCAAAGGAGATAAACATGATGTTACATATCCATTTGGGCACATCAATCCCATCATCCAGATCAGTGTTTTAGGGGTCATCAAACCCTAATTTCAGTTGCTACATGCCTTAAACAATTCACCCCTATGAATGCCTCCTTCCTAGAAAGTTTCATGACTTGAAGACATCCAAAAATGGCCTCTAGAGGGACCAGCACAGGTAGGCCCATGTTGGCTTGTTGGGGCCTGACCCAAGTTCAAAGGTGATTTTGCCAAACAAATCTTGGTACTACTGGCCCTTTTGGCAACAGTCCACAGAGCGCAGACTAAGCTCTCACCCGAAGTAGTATGGGAGGGTGTTAGAACTAGGTTTCTACACCCTATAGATGTCTAATGGTTTTAAATTGTCTGCGGTTCGACCTGGAACGTACATTGCTATGTGCACTTACCCATTCCTTGTAGCATGAGGTGCAGCCCTACTCGGGGGCTGAATAGTGTTATTACCCAATTCCTTACTAGTGATCCGATATTAGTTGATTAACTTAGCTTATTTGTATGCTTTTAATTATACTTAACAATATTCACAATTCATACAAGTGCGCACAGTAAAGAAACATTATAATTGCAAATGATATCAAACATATAATAACTTAGAAAACATACACAGAATTGGTAGAAAAACCTTTCTTTATTAATCTCTTCTCTGATTACAGACTCGACTCCACCCTGTAAACTCAGCTGCAAGGGTCCACGCACTTAGATGTAGACTCTACTAGGCCTCTGCGCACTTCGCTGCAAAGCCTTTTCCTACTCTACGACCCAAAACACACTTCATACTTCGGCTTAATCTCTAGGACCTTTCATGCCCATTCCTTAT
The DNA here is from genome assembly GCA_000404065.3 of Pinus taeda. Classification (NCBI taxonomy): domain Eukaryota; kingdom Viridiplantae; phylum Streptophyta; class Pinopsida; order Pinales; family Pinaceae; genus Pinus; species Pinus taeda. Next base: position 73,446 of record APFE031592148.1, on the reverse strand, counting down.
TCAATTCCCTTCCTTTACAACTTAGAGCCTTACATTCAAGACTAGGGTAGACATACCTATGACTCTAACATACATTTCTCACTCGCAATTCGTGGTGCTTTACAACAATATCAACTCAAAACTTGGGCTTTGATCCCCAAAACATGTCGTGGGGGGATTCTAGGCCCAACAGGCCCCTAAAACAAACATCATGACTCACCCTTGAGTCACTCTGTTGGTGCAACGATCTTGGCACGAAGTCCCTCCAACTTTTCTTGAACAGTACTAATGTCTGCAGCGCACTAAGTTGTTGCTTGTTGAACCTGTTGCATCCGTTCTTCTGAGACATCTAAGTCTGGTGTTCTTCCCTCCATCTGCATGTTCATCCCATGTATGTGTGCAAGATTTCCTTCGATATGCACCATGATTGTAAAGGACTCATCAATCCATGGATGAATGTGCGCTTTGAGAACTGCCTCCTCGTGTCATGCAGTGTCCACCTGCTCCTTGAGTGCTTTAGCTTGTAACATCCTCACAAGCTACTGAGTGAGGACGATTATCTGCACAGTTCCTCAAACACTGTTGTATTGTTGCTTGAGTTCTCATGCCTCTATCTCCAGGCACTAGATGTTGGGGTCCTCCTGCAAAGTCATGAGGACCTCAAGTTCTTGTTCCAACATGTCGGTACAGTCTTGCACTACACCCCCAATTTCTTCTAACCATGTTGCGATACTACTAACGCGTTGTTCTCTAACTTTTGAGGGAGTGGAAGGCTGCACCTTCAACCACATCTCGACGATCTGAATATTTAGATCCAGTTGAACCTTTGTCATTTATTCCCTAGCCTCATGGACTCTAGTTGCTAATTTGTGGATCCGCACCTCTACCGGTAGATCTACTAGGATGGCTAGCTTTGGGACTCGTTGGCAAACATCATCTACCATCTATTCCAAGTGTTGGTTTTGCGACACCATTTTGTCATGCTGTAAGGTAAGTTGTTCCATGTTTGTCATTTGTTCACTAAGAATTTGGATCACACAGCTCTCCCTAGCCCACAGCTCTGCCATGATCCCATCCTATAGCAGATACAACGTCTCTCATGGAAGGGCAGCCAAACTAAGGCCAAGGCCTTTCAACATGCTAACCAAAAATCTATCGGTCACATTTGCTACAACTAAGGCCCCTTTCGGTAACATTATCATGTTTTCCATCCATGCATGCAGCATCTGTTCTGCTACCGAGGATCCTACTGCAAGGTGGGTAGAAAGGGTACCCACCTGGGGGGGGTCGCACCTATAACTCCTGTAGCTACGCCTTGAGGGCCCCTAACACAATCTGGTTCTCTTGCATAAAATCCTAAAATGCTTCACTTGTGACATCGTGAACCATCTCACTAATGTCATGGAGATCACCTTCAGTTAAGGTGATTGAGTCAATGACCAACTTTGAGGCCTTGACCTTATTCCTTGTTCCTACTTGTTCTGCGATGTGTGGTTGCTTCAACTATGTGGACGTGGTCCCTGGGTCCGTGCTCCCTTCTATTATTTTTGTTTCCTCGGCCTCCTGGCCTTGCGAGGACATTTCTTGGCCCTCATTAACCTTCATGGTTGCTAGCTCTTCCACCTGTGCTGCTATTGTTGCTTCTGTCACTTCTCGCACTACCTTTTCATTAGTTGTTGTTGTTTTTTGCTTCCTTTTTTCGGCTAATTTGGTGACACACAGCTTGGCATCATCCTTTTTCTTATGCGCTGCTTCCTCTCCAGTTCTGGTAGATTTGGGATGTGCCATTCTAGAGGCCATGTCTCCAAGACAGTGAAGATGGTGTCATTGGTGGCTATAAACAGGAGCTTCATCCACTGCTTCATTGTATCCTTGCGTGCCTTGTTGTAGACATTATGCATGCCGGCTTTAAACTCTGTAAAAATCATCAAACTATTGTACACCATAGGTGATAGGCATAGCCTCCAATTGATCCACATCTGGATGCTCATATCCATGAGCACCCAGAAGATTTTGTTGTCACGTATCCTTTTCATGTCCTTTGTGGCCCAAAGCAAAGCGTACATCGTGACCTCTGGTAAATCTCTGTCAATTGGGGGGAATTGACTGTCCTCCAGAAGTTCCCCTACTATGAGCACTATGAATAGCAACAACCATGCATAGTGGAAGGTTCTACCCTGCTCTTAGGCTTCGCGACAGTTCTCCAAGAATTATGTGTAGAGGAATTCTACCCAGTTAAACTAGACTCCTTCCAAGCACTGCTCAACCAGTGCAATCACCAATGGAGGTACCTCATTGGTGCGACACTTCCTCATAACGTTTCTGGCCAAGAGTTGGGTTGCTATGCGTACCCCTTTTTCCTTGATGCTGGAGATGGCGTAGCCCCTCTTATTCTTCTCCAGCTTGTATTTCACCATCACGGCTTCTACAAGAGCCAAATCGTTGCCCTTTCCTTCGGCTATGGTCGTGGGGTCCTTTCCTTTGTAGGGGAGCCGAGAAATGTGGTGGATTAGGTCTATCATGATGGGGATAGGCTCCCCTAGCCATAGATACCCATCATGCACCAGGAAGAGAAGCTTCCTGATGACAAAAATGGTGATGGGCACACGGTTGAAATGTGGTATCCATAACAAGTGTAACAACTCGGCCTTTTCCACATTGCACAACCACTTTCGTGGCTCTAACATTGTCACCACCCCCACGCTATTCTGGTTCATGAGATTCTTGGTCTCCAGGAGAGGGAATTTCTCACCATCAGCAAGGTCCCAATCATTGAACTTCATGGTCGGAATGCGGCCCAAGTGTGGGCCCTTAAACACAAGGCCATATGGGAGGAGTGAGCTTTGGAGGGAACTATTGGTTTCATCCAGGTCCTTCGGTACTTTGGTTTTCCCTTTCCACGAAGGGACATATGCAGGTAGTTTTATTGTAGAGCGTATAGGTTGAATGTCTTCATTTGTGTCTTATTCTTCTTCTACTATGATGATAAGAGCCTGCAAATCTTCTTCCTCCTCATCTGTGTTGATCATGATATCTTTCCCCTTTTCTTCCATTGATATCTTTCTGTGTAGCGGGTTCCTCGGGGACATGCGTACAGGGGCCATTCCTTGTTTATCTTTCTTGGACCTCGGCATTCATGGTGATTTGGGGATTTCTGCCACAACCTTGGCACCTTCTGGGACATCCTCCACCATTGGGTCTCCACGGCCTCACTAGCAGTTACCTCTTCAATTCCCAAACCATATTTAGTGACCTTCATTGTATCTAGGTTTGTATTCTATCACTCGCAAACTTAGGGTCTCACTTACCACTGGGCTCTTAATGCTCAGTGCTCTCCTTAAATTCTCAACTCTCAAATGACCATTGGCCAGCCCTTTATGTTTTATAGTTACTTTTGAATTCAAATTCGATCATTCCGCCCATTTTCAGGCCATTAATGCTTTCTTAGTGGTAGATTTTCCCAAATCTTGCCCATAAATGGTGTCTTAAATGCCCGCCGCCCACCCCATTCAGCCTCAGATCGCACATCCCATCTTGAATAGTGACCTCAATGGTCACTTCCTAGCCAACCCACGCTGTAGTGTAGCCCTTCATGTGTGGTTGCGAACCTTGTGACATTCTGCTTCTGTGCATATCTCCCATATCGTGTAGCTCCCAAGCAAAATAGTTTATAGTCCCGCACTCCCTTTCAACTGCCTGGAGTTCTAAGACTGTTCCCCCTACAACTAGTTAGGTGGTCGCACCACCCATGTAGGGCTCCATCCTGTCCTCCACCATGGTTCATGGAGAATCCTCACCTTCCATTTTTGTGATCAACACCATGCACCTTACTACTTGCAATGTACTATCCTGGTCACTACATTTGGCAATATGCGGTCTAAGCCAAGGTAGTAGACTAACCAGTTCACGAAGATAGTCCTCCAACTTGTCAATATGATCGTATGAACGTTGCCTTACCAACCATGGTTTTTCAATGAGAAATGCTTCCTTTATTTCGTCTTCTAGCTTCTTGACCTCTGCGTCCATCAAAGCGCTTTTCCCTTAGCCGTACCCAGTCTTTTCCAAGTTTGCGAAGTCTAAGGTTTCCATGTCATATTTCTTCCTCAAGTCTTATGTGTTCTGCTTCTTGCGGCTATGTGATTCCTTTGTTCTGGGCTTCACAAACCTTCATATCTATGGGTGATGCTATGTGCGAACTAGGCTTCGCATGCTTTGTAGGGATTACAACCCCTACTTCATACTTGAGCTTCAGAACCGCTTGCACGGTCAAGGTTTTGCACATGTTCCTATAAGCCCATAGGACCGTTGGTATGCGCAAGTCCCAGTCAGTGCGTCTCACATGGTGGACCACGTTCAGCACTTTGCACGCCTTGTCAAAGGCTTCCCTACATATAAACTTTGGCGCACTTGGTCGTATCATCCTTCTTCATTCGCGTCCTTCTCGTGCCCACTACTACTTGTTATTCATGTTTTCTATCGTGAGGACGGTGTGCGTTCGTGTAGGCCACGTACCATATGCCTGTACCCATCTGGAGAGGTGGGTATGCAGGTTGTTTCATCCAACATATCTAGCTTTCATCCATAGCTAAGGCTTTCCAAATTGTATAAGCATCACTATTCTGCATTCGAGCCAATTCTCAAAACTGCTTTGATGTGCACCCCACCATCTTGCAGGCGTAGTGCACAATGCCTATTTAAGAGCATCAAAACGCTGCTATTCTAGCACCTCTCTTCTAAATTTGTTCAGGAATTCATCCATTGTTGTCAACCTATCATACATAGGCAAATCCTTTACCTTTGTTGTCACACAACGTAGTGATCTTACCATCATTCTGCTATTGAGCGTGGTTACCTCGTGTAGCCGGTTCTACCATCGTTCTATTTCCTCATCCAAATCTGATGTGCAGGATCTTTTGCGCTCCCACGAAATCCTACCATCCACTATAGTATTTACCCAATCTTATTCTTGAGTGGTTATCTTGTAGATACAATCTACGTCATCGTGAACTGGCTTTGTGTAGCGCAATCCTTTCATAGGGTCTAAAGGTACCACTACACGCAGTGACTTTTTCTCAAAAATATTTTTGTGCTTCTTATTTATCACTTTGTTCATGTCAGTGACCCAATATATTCCCAGTAGCATGGGATAGGGATTGTTCTCATCGACAATCTCTATCACATCGAAATCTGCAAGCACACTCGCACCTTTGATGTCTACTAGTATTCCCTGCAATCTTCCCATCGGTAGGATCTTCTACTAGTTCGCCATTCATAATTGAAAAAGGGACCACTGCAATGCGGTCCTGCCCATGCGCTCCCATGTCTTCTTTGGTAGTACATTGGCATATGATCCTAGATCTATAATTACTTGATCCATTTCATACTCCCCAATTTGCGCAGTCAATTTCATTTCCCTTCCTATTCATGATGTGTGTTTTTCGAGCTTCCAGACTACGCACGGTTCCCCTAACCCAGCTCATCTAGTGATGAGTTCTTGCAATCCTTTCACTATTTTGTTGTTGTGCAGCAGCTTCATGCATGTCCCTAAAAAGGTAGCGAGCATTGAAGGATCCATCTCAGGTTCTATTTGATCCTTACTACTTGAAGTGGAGGCCTCCGTGAAGCTCTTCTTAGCTTCCATGAATGTCTCCTTCGAGCACTCCAAATCAAATTCAAGTTCCTTTGTGGGAGCTTTGCGAACCCACACACTTTCTTCAAGCTGCTTTCCCTTGTCCTCTCTTGTTATGATACTATTTCGAAGCACAATATTTACATTTGGGTCCTCTTTGCATGACTCAAACCTCATCATTTGTAGGTTCTGAGTCGATGGAGGCTGGAGTATTCCTTTATCGCACAACCTCACTATTAGTGTGGGGCAGTCCTCCGTCTCATGATCAAACTAGGTACAATATAAACATGATGACCTCATCAAATTTGTACAATCATGGGCATAATGCCGTGGCCCTCCGCAATTGTAACAAATCAGTTGTCTGTGACCCCTTCCTAGTCCCATTCCACCTCGACCTCATCCACGCCCCTGGAATCTAGTGTGCACCATTCCTACATTTTGATCGAGGGCTCACATTTCAATCTGAACTCGATAGGTAGGAGTTTGATCAATCATTAGTTCGTAAATTCTATAGGTGCATTCGTCATGGCTTATTGATCTTCAAAAATTACAGAACAACTATTGGGGCATCTGTGTATACTTCTGTAATAAGTGACAATTATCCGTAGCATGTTTTCCTCCTATCTAACAAATTGCACACCATAATGCAGGCGTTGTGCTCAGTCTTGCTTGTGCTTCTGGTCTTAATGGCATTGGCCCTCCTCCTGCAAAGTAGTCCATGAAGACTGGACAATGGTCTTTATCGTGTCCCTGTCCCTTGCACTTTATGCACCATACCTCCTCACATGCCTCTAGGTGAGTTGTCCTATCCTGTTTCAAACTCTGCATTTCCAGACACAAATTTTTTTGTTGCATGTGGATTTTTTGGACTCCCAGGCTAGGATCTTGTATCGAGGTCTCGCGAAGTCTCATTTCAATCTCCAAATATTCAGCCTGTGTGGATAACTTCTGCTATGATAGCATGGTCCTTAGATGCGGTGTTAGCGATGCTACAAACCATGCACGATGTTTTCCATCTGTCAAGGTCATGTTGGCTTCACGAATCATACTCTTCAATATTTGATCCAGCTCCTAAGGGGTCTCGCCTGGAAGAATTGCTATTTCCTTAAACCTAATAATCGACTATGTCTTCGATTTTGGGATACTAAATTCTCTATTTAGCACAGCCTGGATATCTGTGTTCCCCGCGTTTGGATGGTCATTCAAATTCTTAATGAACCATGTCATTACATGATCCCGCAATGCACTTATCAGTGTTGCCTTCTTTATATTGTCATCCACGACTCCTTGTGCTTCCCATACCGCTTTTACTATGAACCAAAATTGGTCCAGATCTTCATTGGCGGAGGTGGTGTGGGTGGAGATGGGGGTGAAGATCGTAAGACTGGTGGTGGTGTAGCTGGAGGTGGTATGCGCAGAATTTTTTGCCTTATCATATTGATTGCACTTCTTGATGAAACTTTCACAAGCTCTTCCTTGCTTTCTTACCGAGGCAAAATCAAGGGGCTATTCTCTATCTCTGTGCTACCTTCATTTCTATAGATCCTCCCACTTTGCATAACCCCAAACATCAATTTATTCACATAACCCACTTTTCACACAATAGCATTTTAATCGAAGTGTTCAAAGATTTAATGTACTTACCTTGCAGTCCTTTGAGGAAGCGTCGCTCTGCCTTGTTGTAGATGACTGATGTGTCTACTGTGAATTCGATGATAAACCCTCCCATAATTCGATCGAGCCAATGGTCCACAGTGCACGTGATCTTATCTTCCGATGCTTCTAGTCTATGCACCAATTCTAAAGTCCACACAATCAGCTTGTCAAGCCTACACCTTCCCTGACTGTCTGCTAGCTTCACGATCCACTCATACAACTGAGAGGGGAAGGATGTAAAGAAAATTTCATGGATTTCCGTATATAAGTAGTGCTCTAACCATTGTTCCTTTAATACTCGTGGATTCTTGTTTTCTTGTGCCGTGAACTCACGAATATTTTTGTCCAACCACCATTCAATTTCTTTCTTCATTGGATTCCAGTGACACAACATTGAACATCCCTCATGCAGATCCCGGTCCTAGCAACAGAACCATTTGTTAGCTTGTTAGGGCCTAACCTAAGTCCAGAGGTGATTTAGCCAAACAAATCTCGGTACTACTGGCCCTTTCGGCAATAGTCCGCAAAGTTCGGACTAAGGTCTCACCCAAAGTAGTATGGGAGGGTGCTAGAACTAGGTTTCCACACCCTAAAGATGTTTGATGGTTTTAAATGGTCCGGGGTTCGACTTGGCACGCATGTTGCTACGTGCACTTACCCGTTCCTCGCAGCCTGAGGTACTACCTTCGCATAGCCCTGCTGGGGGGCTGAACAGTGTTATTACCCAAGTCCTTACTAGTAATCTGATATTAGTTGATTAACTTAGCTTATTTGTATGCTTTCAGTTATACTTAACAATATTCACAATTCATACAAGTGCACGTAGTAAAGAAACAATATAATCGCAAATGATATCAAACATATAATAACTCAAAACAAATACACAGAATTGGTAACAAAACATTTTTTTATTAATCTCTTCTCTGATTACAGACTCGAATCCACCCTGTGCACTCATCTGCAAGAGTCCGTGCACTTAGATGCGGACTCTACTAGGCCTCTGTGCACTCAACTACCGAGCCTTTTCCTACTCTACGACCCAAAACACACTTCATACTTGGGCTTAATCTCTAGGACCTTTCATGCCCATTCTCTATTTAATTCCCTTCCTTTACAACTCAGAGCCCCGCTCTATTTATACAATCCCATGGTCTGCGGACCATGGGTAGGCCGACCTTACATTCAATACTAGGGCGGACAACCCTATCACTCTAACATACATTTCATGCCCATAATTTGCGGAGCTTTACAATAATATCAACTCAAAACTTGGGATTTGAGCCCCAAAACATGCAATGGGGGGATTCCATGCCCAACAACCCATGTAAGGGTGCACTGCAGAGCAGTTGAGGCCATGCCAAGGTGCTATGTAGACCACTTAGGCTTCCTTTCACCTGTGCTGGGTGAGTTTGAGTGAAATTCACATAGGGTTTTGGAAATATTCTTAACTTTTGGAGTCATCTAGAATGTTCCCTTACTTATCAACTCCTATGAGCTCAAAAATGGATGAGGAATGAATTAAGATGCATCCTATCCTCTCATCCCTTCCTCCATGGAAGTAATTCTAAGTATGGAAGCCCATTCAATACCACCATTTATGACAAAACCTCCTTCATCTCCCTATAAATTGACCACTCATCTAAGTGACTAGGGGTTAGATTATGTTGAATTGTAAGGAGAATGTTGCTATGAGATTTGGCTTTAAAGCAAGTATTGTAATGCTACAAGTTTGTCATGATTTTGATGTTATGTGGATGGGATCCAAGTTGGAGGAATAACTTTGAATCAGACACAATGGTTGTAATTCCTTCTTCTATTTAATAAAGTGTTTGAACCTTTCTCCCATATGTTTGTATTGTTTCATAATGCTTATATTTGTGAAATGTATCTGATTCCATTCACTTATATTCAATAGATGTTTTTCTTTGATCAATTCTTTGTTTTATGTTGTGTTTATAGGTACTTCTCAAGCATATTAAGTATGGGAAGGAGTGATAGGATCGATACAAAGGAGACAAGAGGAAAGCGGAACTACAAGTAGGTCTTCTCATATTCTCATCTTATCTATTGCTTATAGGGAAAGACTAAAATAATTTAAACTATTGTTCTAGATATGGCTACTTATCTAGGGAATTAGTATTTATTAGTAGATACCAAATTCTTAAAAACACATGACCCATCTTATCCTAAGCTTGTTGGGGGTCAATTAATGGAAAATTTTCCTAACTTTTCATGGCCCTAGGTGTTTAGGTACATCCTCCTGATTATGAGAAAATCGTATATAGTGAGACCGTCTCAAGGTGAGATGGGATTTAGAGGGAGGATAACTCAGTAACGTTGGTGAATTTCCACCAGAATATTATTCTCTTGCATGTGAGATGAGCCTAGACTTCCTTTAATCCAAGGGAAGAGGAGTGTAAAGGATCATGGGAGAGTATATTGGCGAACTAGCATATAATATATCTTTTTAATATTCTTCTTTACAAATGGAAATTGTTAATTCCCTTCCATATTCCATTTTTTCATATCTTTTAATGCAATTAGGCTATTAGTATAGATTCTAGTGCATGCTAAATTGCCTTTCATGGAGGAAAACATCGTCATCTTTGATGATGTATGTATGTAGGCGATAATATCAGAGATATTGGAGCCATATCTTCTAATTGGAGAGGGTTTTATAGTAGTTCAACAAGGTTTGAAAACTACACCAATCTACATGGATGCATAGGTATGATTTGTGAATTTTTTTCTATGTTTGATTAGATCTTTCTAAGATATGGTTTCACTCCATTTTTGACATATCTTTTCCTATTTGTAACTTTGATTTATTATTTCAAAGATATGTTTTTTGCATTAATTTATTCCAATAGTGATTGATCTTTTTGTTGCATATATGACACTATGAACCTATTTTGAGTAGTATGATGAGTATTTGTGGCATGCTTAATTGCTTGAGTTGTGAAGAAATCCAAGTTGTTTGGATTCTAAGGTCTTGTTTCCTTTATTTATGGTTTGAATTTTTTTCTTGTGTAAGTCATTGTAGGTTTTTTCTTGTTTGCTAACTATATTTAGCAGCAAATTGAAACTTTCTTTGAGTTTTATCTTATTGTTTATCCAAGTGAGATAAGCCATGGTTCATGTTTTTCTTATACAAAGCCTTAGTTTTGAGATTTTGAGTGCTTGTTGGTGCTCTTATTTTGGAATTCTAAGAGTGTTTATTTTGTTTTATGAGTTTTTTAGTGGATCAATTATTTATCTAAATTTGGATAGTGTCAAAACATCATTGAGTGTTTGTGAGTTTTTTGTTTTTTCTCTTGGAAAAAAAATCCTTACCTTTCCTTAGTTTTTCATCAAATTAGAAACACAATTAAACCTGTCTTTATCTTTCATTTGTGATTGGTATTGAGTCTCTTTAGACACCATATTAGGTTCACTCAACACCACTACATAATCAACATCCTAAAAATAAAGAATTACTAAAATAAATTAGCCATTTTTGGTTATAGAAAACCAACATTAACCTAGGGTTGTTAAACATTGAAATAGGATTTAGAGAGGACACTCTTCAAAGGCTACAAGAATAAAAATAGCTTCATTAGTGAGTGTAAATCCATTTTCACATTATATTATCTCTTAAAATATTCTCTTACATAGGAGTTAATCATTTGATCACATCGGGAACCTATGCAATAATGCCCCTACTCTCAAGCTACTAGTGTTTATTGAATTGTGTGTATTACAAGGGGATCTATTTGAGAGTTGTATGGATCACTTTGAACAATCTCTTGTGATGTTTCAAGCCTAGTTACCATGCCTACACGTTGATTAAGCTTATCAATAGGTAAATTATATGGGCCTTAATGCCACCCTTCATCTTATTAAAATCAATTTTTCTCACATTCCTTTACATATTTTATTATATTTTTCTTAGTGAGAATGGTAAAGGTGAGATGTTATGTCATGTGGCCTAATGTGCATTAATTGTAGGATTTGGAGAATTTTTGGGCTAATTTAAGTGCAGAAACTCAAAGTAGACAAGCTAGTGGGATTTTAGGAGATTTTTTCTCCCTCCTCAACTCGTCAATCATCAAAGATTCCTCCACCAGATCTCATTATCTCAGAGTTGCAACCATCCAAGCCAGTGATAGTTGAAAACAAGTCAATCTCGAGTTTGGGAGCCAAGCCTCCCTAATTTTTAGGAATTTATTAGTAGCTTCAGTTGTATAAATAAGAATGCATAGGTGCCTCATTAGGATTCAACTTTTTTGTAGCCAAGAGGAAATTTCGAGCTAAGATATTGTGACTACTATTCTTATGTTATTTTTGACACTTTGGTGATGATGAAAATGTTTTTCTTGATCCAACACTGAGTTGACTTACAGGACTGAAGCTCTTGGGTTAGGGCCCAACCCTAGTGGCACAGGTTCCTCTTTTTGTACATGTATTCTTAGATTAGAATCATAGATTAGTTGTTGAAGTTATCTATGCTTTGTTTAATTTACAAGTCTTTGAATGATTGGTTAGTTTTGCTTCCATTAGTTGGAGAAGTAGACCACTATTACAGTAGTGAAAGAAAATACTTTAGAAAAGCTTGTGATAGTGGCCTCTTCCTCATCTCCCTCATGGGATCATGGTTTGAGGGCCCCACTCTAATAGTCCGAAAATCATATTTATCTTTTGGTTATTGCATAGCTTAGGATTTCTTGTTGAGTATATCATTGTTTATGATTTCTTAGAAGCACCTACAAATGTCATTTTGGTTTCTTGAGTTTATTGTAGATTAGAAAGCATTTCATTCCATAGACTTAATCCATTAGTCATCAATAAATCAGTTTCTCAAATTCAACTAATATTTTCCACATTTACATAAAGTTGTGCATGAATGAAGAAAATAATATGTGTTGTTCCAGGAGTTGTTGATCTGCAAGGAGGAAGTCATTCCACCAGCCTCATCTAAGTCTTGTCTATCTCTCGCCCAATCCTACCTTCTTGAAGAGTTGGGTTGATCCTTGGGTAATGTGCACCTCCCCCGTACCTTATTCTACCATCATACATCTTCCCATCACTTTATTTCACTTTCCCTACATTCCCACAACCTTCAACTAAGTTTTCTGTAGTAAACCATGACATCCTATAGTAACTACAGGAAATCCTATAGTAACTACAGGAAACCTTGTAGCAACCTATTTTAGACTATTCTGAGCAGAAATGATGATCAAAGCCTAGGGTAGGCCTTCAACTTGACTTCCTTAAACCCCAATGCCACTTTGGACCAACCTTTCCATGCCTCCCCCCTGCAAAAGATCAAATTATTAGCTTAGTATTTACATTTCTAAAATAAATAAATAAAATTCGGTTTTGAAATATTTAGCTAGTGCATGCATATATCAATCATAGTAGTCTTAGGATAATTTCCATGCCTACTTAATTGATATAGCTAGATGATAGTATGTAATGTTAATTAGGCCCTTTCTGCAAGTAATGTGTGTTAATTCTTAGCTAGGTCATTTCTGTCATTTCATAACACTTCCCATTCAACACTTTCATTTTCCTAGAATAGGAAAGCATTTACTTTCTGCATTAAAGATAGATTTACATTCACTATCACTAGTCAACCTCCTTCTAGTCAATAGAAGACTGGTTTGAAAAACCCTAGTGGTCTATCACTCCAATTGAAAAGTGACAAGAGTAGATTATTGCATCTAATGTGCCTATAGCACTATCACCTCCAAGTTTGTATGAACCCTGGGTTGATAAAATAAAGTTGGTCACCCTAGGAGTTGCAGCATCCTTGCTACAATAATGGGGCTCATCACTTTTTGGCACCATTGCTGGGGAGGTGTCTAGGTAGATGTAATTTCTACTTTCCTTTCTATTTGGCATTCAATAAATAGATGTAATTTATGCTTTCCTTTCTATTTGGCATTCAGTAAATAGATGTAATTTTAGCTTTTGTTTCTATTTGACATTCAGTAAATAAATGTAATTTATGTTTCCTTTTGTTTGCATTCAATAGATATTTGCAATTTATGTTTTCTTTCTATTATGAAAGTATTTATATTCAGATAATAGCTATAATTTATGCTTTCTTCCATTCTACAAGTATTTCCATTTAGAAAATAGTTGCACTTTATGCTTTGTTTCCATTCTACAAGTCATTCTAAAAAACCCCTAAAGGAAAAAACAAATTTCTTTCATGCCTCATAGGAGTAGAAACAACTTAGGAATTTTTTTTCCAAATACTCCCACACCATCAAACAACCAACCTTCCCTCTTCCCCAGTGGCCTTCAATTAGAGACCCATTAGGCAAACAACTAGAGAAATTTGAAGAGATTATTGGGAAAGAAGAAGAAGAAGGAAGCATTCCACAAACCTACACCATGGCTAAAAAGATATATAGGATTGAAAATAGAAATGGAGTTGAAAACATAATGGAGGGTGATTTTCCCATTTGAGAAACTAATGAAGATGCTAGGATGAAAAACGCAAGTCCCTCTCCCTTCCTCACTTCCATTCCTTAACCTCAGAGGACCTTGATACCCTTTTGTTTGAGTTTTCTGTCATCTATAGAACTTATGATTATACCTTTGAATACAAGAGGTTGAAATTGTTCCCACCACCCTCAACGATGCAACCTTGTGTCGTTTCATGGATTTACCTAGGGACAACAACACTACGTGGGCTCAAATGCAACAAACCTTCAACAAGAAATACAAGGATTATTGTAGGTCCAAAGACACCAAAGAGGAAATATTTAGAATGACCTTGGGACATGATAAATCCTTGGAAGGTTATGGGGAAAGGTTCCAACTCAGCTACAAAAGGGCCAGATGCACCCTCAATCTTGGATCACTCAAGTTAGTACTTCTTACAGGGATTAGGTAAGATATCCTAGAAACCCTAAACATGTTGTTGGGAGGGGCCATCTACCAGCTATCTTATGTTGATATGAAGACAATTTTCAAAAATCATTCTAGGGCATCTTGAAAGAAGGGTAGGGCTAGTCAAGGTTTGGCCAGTTCATCCTCCTCCAACACATCCATCAAAAGTGAAATTGGAAACATGTTGGAAGACTTTAAGAGTAAGATGTTGCATATCATTGCTCTGCAAATGGACACCATGCAGATCAAGAGGAAGCAGGAGGAATCATCAAGAGACTTAGCTATCTTTTTCCCTAGATGCACGAGGAGGCACCTTAGAAATGAATGTCCATTGAATCTTATAGAGATCTTCTTGGTTCGTGAAGAAAACCACTTCACAGAAAAGTTTCCTTCTATGATTGGATTGAAAGTTGTGTATCAAGGAACTGAAGGTGTGGCTAAATAACTCTACTATATCAACCAAACAAGGCCTCAAGGACCTCTACCATACTAGAAAGGAACGAAAGGGGTGTCCCATCGATATTACAACCCCAACCAGAATGCATCCATTCACCCTTGGTGTCCTCTTGCTCATCCTTCATGTTCCACACATAATCTCTAGTATTATGCACCTCAATAACACTCCCAACCTACCAATCAATCATTTCATCCATATGCTCCCCCACAACCTTAGTGGAATACACCATCATAGGGGTGGAGGCCCCCATATAACCAATATCTAGCCTTACTTCCTCCACCTCCATTTCAACCACATCTCCTTCACCCTGCTCCACCTAATAAACCTTAGATGCCTACTCAGCCAAATTCGAACCTGAACAACAAGCAAGCACAACAAGTTTATAGTGGAGAGACACCCTGCCCTACCTATGTTGTGGAAATTCAAGAAATCAACCTTAGGTCTAGAAGAGTTCTTCCAAATAACCAACCTTCATCTCAACCTGAGGATATTGAAGAGGAAAAGGAAGAGAGCTTTCCCCAAGCCAATCCACCTCCTTTTCTTGAGAGATTGATCAATCCTAGCCAGCACACTTGAGAAGAGACTAAAATTCTAGGTGAATTGAAAAACTTGTTTGTTAAAATCCCACTCCTCCAAGCTATTAAGGATGTCCCCATCTACAACAAGTTAATCAAGGATAAATTATCCAAACATCCTAGGAGGAGAAAGAAACACACCCCTACCATTAATGTCATTGGACAACTATCTGACTTAATTTTGGGGATAGTGATTTTCCTGAAGTATCTAGACCCTAGAAGTCATGTGGTCAGTGTGCATATTGATGGCATCATTGTCCCCCATACCTTAATTGATCTCGGGGTTTCCATCAACATGATGACTAAGGAGACCATGTTTAAATTGAATCTCCAAGAATCATTAAGGAAGACCACAACAGTCTTGCAGCTTGTAGATAGATACATAGGAGCTCTTGATGGAGTTATTAAGGATGTGATGGCCTCCATTGATTCCTGGGAATATGAATACCCTACTCACTTCTTCGTTCTCCAACCTAAGACCAAATTCAATGGTTATCCTCTCATCCTTGGAAGGCCATGGCTAGCCACTATTAATGCTTAAATAAGTTGCAGGGTTGGGGATATGACCATTAAAAATGGGCATTTTTCTAAACACTTGGTCTTGTACCCTCCTACACAACCATCTCTAGAGCATGAATTACCCTTATGGTTGGAAGAGGATGAGGAAGATGAAGTACACCATGCCACATCTTACCCAATATGTACCCTATATGCTACTATAGGAGGTGGACAACTTAATGAAGACAACCTAATTGATCAAATCCTCTAGAATCACCCCCCCAAAACAATGTCTCTTAATGAGTTAGTAAAGAAATCTGAATATAGTCCTTGTATTGATTTGTGCCTAGTTGACTCAAGTCATATCCATGCCAAGATGATATAATTTGGTCCAATTAAAACATTCAAAATCAGCCCCTCTCTCTCTACACATCAGGAAAAGGAGTTATGTGACATGCTATGTAGTATACCTAGGAGGGATAATATGGGGTACAGAGGGAGTTACCCAAGGGAATAATGTAATAATGGGATGGGCCATAGTTAATAAATAAACTGGTTAACCCGCATCATGTAAGGGACCACAAGTAGTTAGCAATAATGTGATAAGCCCATGGTATTAGATATATGGTATTGAGAGAACCATGGTAATGACCCATTGTATTGTAAGTATGAATCCTATATAGAGGCTAGAGACTCCCCATTTAGAGATTTCAAGGAATATTGTATGGACAAGCATATGGCTTGTGGAGTGTTCTCCTTCCTTAAGGAGTGAATGTATGGTGTTGCCCTACCTTAAGGGTTTGATCAATAAAGAAGAATTATTATCTATATTTAGATCTTGTTATTTATGGTGATTATTTACAGTTATTTGGTATATTGGTATCATTTTATATATTTTCAAGTTAGATCTATAACAAGTGGTATTAGAGCACTTTCTTGGGCAAAGAGAAGGAGTTTCTTTTTTTTTGCAGGAATTGTTTTAGGGCGGTGAGTTTTCATATCATATTTGTATGTTATGGTGCAAATTTTGCAGAATATAATTCTATATCTATATTCTTTGTGAAAAAATACTCAATTTCAAAAAAACAATCGGCCGAATCGGAGTCTAGATGAGGGAGATATCATTGATTTAAAAATCAGCTATGCTGCGGAAATTTTTGACGAAAATTCATGGATGGCAGATATTCAGTTAATTGTTTGTCGCTTTTGTGGGGAATTTTGAGAAAATAATTGCAGATCTGAGATCCTCTTGAAACATTACTCAATTAGAAAAAAAACATCAGTCGAATCAGAGTTTGGATGAGGGAGATATCGCTGAACTAAAATCATCTCTTTTTAAGAAATGTTTGTGACGGTGGGACAGTTGCAGCATGAATCTGAAATTCCAGTGCCTAGATTAGGATTTCTATCACAAGGGAAGATGAAAAATGGTTGTTCCATTTCCAAAATAAGGTCATAATAAGGATTCTGAGCAATATTGATTGAAATATGACCATTTTAAATTTTCGCCAAGTAAGTGATTTTTTTTCAAAACCCTCTCCATGGCTTCTCGCAATATGCTTTTTGCAAGAAACAATGATGGGTTGACTATTGAAAATTTTATAAAATTTCATAAGTTTGACTTCCCAGGGTGTTGGAAGGAAAAAATAGGGTATTATTTGAAAGATGAGGCTGCTATATGGTGGAAATCACTTGATAGTGAGATTCTGAATTTATGTCGTCCTGACGAAATTGAAAAACTATTTTTGAACAAATGGTCTCATACTGAAAATAAGGAAACCAAAAAACCTAGAAAAGATTTTATTTTTACGGGAAAGAAGGAAACCAAGAAGCCTAAAGGGTTATTTTCTGCGAGTATCTCCTTATTACAGGTTCATCGATTGATTCATAAGGAGAAGATCATTGTGTCTATAAATCCTAGATGCAAGCATAGTTTTATCAATGTTAATTTGGCAAAAATATTGCAAGTTCTAGCAAAACATATCGAAAACACATAGGTTGATAATGAGGATGTTCAAGTTTATAAAGATTTTAAGTTTTCTATGGATAAGTATGTGTTGCATTGTGATTTTTATACTTCAGATATGGATAACATGGATGTTGTTTTGGGATATCCTTGGATGGAATATGTGGGTACTGTCAATATTAATGTGCAAAAGAAATTCATGAAGCTCTTGTATAAAAAGAAGAAAATTACATTACATGATATTTCCATTAAGACCCAAATAGATACTATGGAGGCAGAAGCACAAAGCTCTAATGGCATTAACACATAAGAGGATGAGCCTTTGATGGTTGAAAACCAAACACAAACATCAAACCATGTACCAGAAAAACAAGTAGAGTCCAAGGAGGCTGAAGCAGAAAATGTTACAGAAGAGGAATCTGTGGTTGAAGTAATATTGGAAGATAAGCAGCAACAATAGGTGCCACAACATGTATCGGATACCAATTAAGCTCCATTAGGTGCTGAATTAAAGAAATATACATCGTTGGTTAAAACTCCAGCATATCACCAACCACATCACCCCGTAAGAAAACAACCAACACGATGGCAACAAATTAGCCACAAGTACAAAAACCCCCGCATGCCAAGTAGATAGGAGTGATGATCCACCCACAACACATTAACACAGAAGATCCACCAGGGTCAACTTCCATCTCAAATGAGCGAGAGACAAACTAGATCGAGGATTCACCTTTCCCTTGGATGGCTAGATACACGCTCATGGTACCAATGGACTACTCTTTTGAGTAGATCTTATTATTTGTGTTCTTCACATGTTTCGGGGACAAAACATGTTTAAGGGGGGTGGAATGTAGTATACCTAGGAGGGATAGTATGGGGTATAGAGGGAGGTATCCAAGGGAATAATGTAATAATGGGATGAGCCATAGTTAATAAATAAATTGGTTAACCTGCAGCATGTAAGGGACCACAAGTAGTTAGCAATAATGTGATAAGCCCATGGTATTAGATGTATGGTATTGAGAGAACCATGGTAATGACCCATGGTATTGTATGTATGAATCCTATATAGAGGATAGAGACTCCTCATTGAGAGATGTCAAGGAATATTGTATGGACAAGCATATGGCTTGTGGAGTGTTCTCCTTCCTTAAGGAGTGAATGTATGGTGTTTGCCTACCTCAAGGGTTTGATCAATAAAGAAGAATTACTATCTATATTTAGTTCTTGTTATTTTTGGTGATTATTCATAGTTATTGGGTATATTGGTACCATTTCATATATTTGCAGGTCAGATCTATAACATGCTAAGAGAAAATATGGATGCCTTTTCCTGGAGTTATAAGGAAATGAATGAAGTGCACCCTTCGGTGTGTACTCACCACATTTACATCAAGGAAGGTTGCAAACCAATGTGGCAACCTCGGAGGAGAATGAACCTAGCCCTCAAAGACATAGTTAAATAAGAACTACAGAAGTTGTTGGATGCAGGGTTCATTTACCCCATCTCAGATAGTGAGTGGGTGTGTCCTCTAGTTCTGGTCTGAAAGAAGAATGGAAAATGGAGGATTTGTGTGTAATACAAAGAGTTAAACAAAGCCACTAAAAAAGACCATTTCCCTATACTTTTCATTGATCAAGCCTTGGATGGTCTTGCAGGGAAGAAGTTCTTCTCTTTCTAAGATGGATTCAGTGGTTACATTCAAATCTAGATCGGCACAAAGGACCAACATAAAACCACCTTCACTTGTCCCTGGGGTACCTTTACTTATAGGGTCCTTCCTTTTGGATTATCTAATGCCCCTTCCACTTTTCAAAGAGCATTTCTGAGCATCTTTGCAGAGATATTTCGTGACTCTGTAGAAATCTATATGGATGATTTCACTCCCTATCAGTGTGATTTCCTGGAGGCTCTCTCTAACTTGGGGAAATTATTAAATAAGTGCATTGAAATGAACCTATCCATTAGTCCTGAGAAGTGTGAGTTCTTGATGAATGAACAGACTATTCTAGGTCACTCAATATCTTAGGGAGGACTGCAAGTGGACCCAAATACAATTTCTATCATCAAGAGAGTCACTACTCCTCAGAAGCAGATGGATGTCAAAAGTTTATTAGACTTAGTTGGATATTATAGGAGATTCATAAATGACTTCAGAAAAGTAGTGAAGGAATTTCATGAGTTGAATCTAAATATGTCTATTCTATACTTGGGCAAAGGGGAAGTCTCCTACAACTGTGTGTGTAGAGACCTTGGTAACTCTGTAGCTAAGTGCATGGACCCTTGCAGCGATGTGCGTAGGGTTGGAAAGAGTATGTATATAAGAATATAAGAATAATAAAGGCATATTTTGAAGTGATATATGTGTATCTATGAATTACTATTTCTGAAGTTACTGTATTTATGAATTGTTGAATACATTTAATCATGACAAATACTTAATAGATTCGTGAAGACATAGATCTACTTATATGTATGATGTTATGCATGTTTAGCACAATTGACGAAGGATAGAAATCTATTAATTGTTATTTACTGTAAGTTCTGGGTTTCAAGGGTTAGGGTTCACGAAGGTCAAGATAAAGCCCTATATTTGTAGAAAACACATCACTTAACACTTTGGATGCAGAAACCTAGTTCTAGCATCCCCCAATACTGCCTCGGGTGAGACTACAACCTGCATTATGTGGGTTGTTGCCAAAAGCACTTGTAGTTTAGGGTTTTGTTGGTTAGCGCAACTAACTCCAAACCTGGGTCCAAGCCCTATCAAGGCAAAAAATGGTTCCATTGTTAGGACAGGGATCTATCTGAGGGATGTGTGATGTAAGGCCCATGGAAACCAACAAAGAAGGAGATTGAGAAGTGGACAGATCAGAATCTGCACGAGTTTTCAACTCAAGAAAACATGAATCTGCGTCTATTGAAAGAAGAGTGGTTGCAGAGATATCTGTATACAGAAGAACATGAATTTTTCTTTTTCTATTTTCCATGTGAATTATATGAATGGTTGACTAAATTAGTGGATGTTCAACCCACCTAGAGATTGGATAACCCTATTGTGTGGACTCCGGAGTTAGTGAAGCACCTAGAAGGATCAGAATACAAGATTATGAAGGTTGTCGACTACTAGATCAATAGTATTTTTGGTGAATTTATATTGATATGTCTGTTGGTTATAGTGAATATGAACACCAATTTTTCAAAGGACCAAGATGTAACTATCTGAAATCTTCGAAAACCTGGATTAGAATTATATTGTGTGAGAAATGTATTATGCCACTAAATTGATGTTTAGAAGAGCGTCAAAGGGAGTTGCATCAAGTGGGAAACAATTCAGAAAGGATCTAGATACAATTGTTGAGTACAATCCTCTATTGGGAGCATCTGATAGCGAAGAAGAAATTAATAGTCCAAAGATGCCCAGAGGTGCACCATAGTCAGTACATCAGGGCATTGCATGAATACCACATCCATCCACTCCACCTCCTACAATAGCTCCACCTCACACACCTACACCTCCACCTCCACCTCCACCTTTATTATTCAATATGGAAAACAATATGAAGATTCCTATATTCGGGGGTTTGGGGACAGAAGACCCTAATCAATTCTGGTTTGTAGTAGATGCTGTGTGGAAGTCATAACAGATAACATATGAAGAATGAAGAAAGCGCATATGGTCACAACATTGCAAGATAGGGTGTTGACTTGGTATATTAAGTACAATATGACTAATCCAACTGCGTCATTAAAAGACACAAAAGATGTGTTGAATAATGAATTCATAAAGACAAAGTTTCAAGCCCAGTATATGAATAAGGTTAAAGAAATTAAGCAGAAGGTGAATGAATCTTCATGGGATATTGATCAAAGGCTGAAATGTCTACTACAACAAGCTAATCTACAAATTTCAGAGGAGAAACATAAGGGATGGTATATTGCTACATTGTTTCCTCATCTGAGATTACCATTGTCACAACAATAGCTTGGATCGCAAGTTGAAGCACTGGAAATTGCTATGAAGTTGAAGGCTTTGCCTATTCAGGATATGAATCTGGGAGTGCAATAGATTTAGACACAACTAGCTAGCCTACATATGGACTTATAGGATCTCAAAAAGGGGGAATAGGTCAAAAATGAGACCCATTCAGAAGTGTGGTGCTTAAAGTGCAAAGGGAATGGTCATGAAAAGGATCATTCCCCGGTATATCAGAACTATCTAATTGTGGGAGGTCATAACACCCTAAAGCCAGAAACTCCCACTGGATTGAGTAATGGTGTAATGCCCTGGTGCACTATCTGCCAAATAATAGGAAAACACTCAATTGACAATTGCCATTTGCTGTAGACGTTCGTATAGACTCCCCAACAACAATTCTACAAGTTGTGTAAGTCTGTAGGCCATGATAAGCACAATTACCGAAGCTATGAATTATTGATGGAAAAAACTCTAACATATAGAGTACATGCTAAGACTCATCCACAGAAGATCAAGGCGCACCTACAGCGCATAGAGGATTCCAGGAATGAGGAAGAGGACAAGGGGGAGGAGTTGGAAAGGTCGTGGACAAGTTATTTGTTACAATTATGGGGAACCAAGCCACTATGTTTGAGATTTTCAAAACCTGACACACCCCTCTTGTTAGTATTGCCGACAATATAACCATGTAATAGAAGATTTTCCTATACTCATTGCAAATATGAAAGAGAAGAAGAACCAACAACCCACTCAAAACATACAGATGATGAGGTCAGAACAACATGAGGATGGCCCAAGTGATAATATAGTTACGTGAAGTGGTATAGCTATGGGGGAAGATAGAACCATAGGAAAACAACTAGAATAGAATACATGGATACACAGGGCTGCTAACAAAGATTTGAATTTCATTTTCATAAAGTAAAAGAAACATTTATGAAGGCGAAGAAGAGCTTTGTGGATTCAGGAGCTTCCACATCAAAGAATAAAATTGCACGAATAGAGAAGCCTCAAGAGAACATTGCTGCACAATAAAAAAATCCCTCAGTATTGAAATCCTTCTTGCAAACATGCATGAAAGCAGCAGATGGAATGCAAGAGTTAATTGACAACTACGCTGACAAGGGTAAGCCGCTACAAGAATAATGTGCAGTGCATAAAGTAGATAAAATTAAGAAGATATCTGGTCGGGAGATGAGATTGATTATAGAAATCATAGAATTGAAATGGACCAGGCCATATTATATTTTGGATTTGATGTGAATTTGTTTCCTAAACAGACTGGGGAAAGAATGGGAAATTCGATGCTACAGTTTTCCCCAATTCAGCTGTGAATGGCAAACCAAAAAATGATTATTCTCATGGGATGCCTAGATGGAGTAGTTGTAGACATTGAAGGGGTTCATGCTATAGATAATTTTGAGGTAATCGAAATAGTGGATGATAGTAATCCCTACCTGGCATTGCTTGGAATCGATTGTGTGTTTGATATGAATGCGCTCATCAACCTCAAGAACTGCAACATGATGCTTGAGAAGAAGGAACTGAGAGTCATTGTCCCACTGGATTCAACCAAAGGTGCATGGTATACTGAACCAGTCCAAGATTACTACGAGGAGGATGATATCGAATATATCTATAAGCTTACTACATGGAAGGAGGATTGGATCAATCCTACGGTGGATGGAAGAATTACTTGGGAAAAGGAAAACTCTTACAACTCGAATTCAAATGAGGAGCTTGAGCATTGGCATAATAGATTGCATGAAGTATGAATGTTGCAATGAAACTAACTTAATAAATCACTCCAGTGTATATCCATTGATGTACGCAGTTTACCATATTATGATGGCTTAGAAGATGTAAACTTGTTTCTTTATAAATTTGTAAGGGGTGTACCAAAGGAGAATCGGTTCTAGGCACTGGACATCCTGCTGAGAGTTACGACTGCCAAATGGTGGGGTATGCATAAGGACAATTTTACAGACTAGAAGGAATACCAAAGGATGATTAAGTTGTAGTTTGGTTATGCAAGTACCTACATTACTGAAAAATATACAAGGAAGGGTGATCCGTGTGAGCATATGGCTTGTTGGGTGAAAGCATGGGGATCAGAACCACAACTTGAATGGGTACATATATTCTTCCATACCTTGGATACTATTCCGATGAATTGGTAATTAGAAACAACGCTGCAACATGGAATCATGAAGTGGGACGTTCTGAAGGAGAGGTTTCTCCTAACATTCCGTTTTGAGGATGGATTCCAATGTATTGATGAAGCATTACAGGAAATCAAGACTATAATATTCAAAAAATCTATAGAGCCTATCAAATGAGTACAACCTAACTGGACCACGCAGCTATGCCATGCTCTGGAGTGACACAATATTACCACAGAAGAAGGTGAGGAAGATCCTAGGAATATCAGTATCCATGAGTCAGAGGGATAGTGCAAAGTCATTGGCTTGAGGTGGAGGTGCCTAAAATTTCAAAACCATTGAAGACCAAGAAAATGAAAATTGGTTTAGAAGCATAGCCGAAGTTCATGAATATTGGTGACTACTAGGATGAGGACACAGCTGACAAGGTCTCGGAGTTGTTACATGAATATCATAACTTATTTCCAACAAAGTTCTCTGATCTAAAGGGGATAGTAGGTGATCTAGGTGTTATGAAGATCAATTTGAAGCTAGACGTGAAACCAATAAAGAAACGCCCATATCAATTGAATCCTAAATACAAATAAAATGTGTGTGAAGAGTTGTATAGGATGCTCGTAGCATAAGCTATCGAGCCTGTAGAAGAATCAGATTGGGTTAGTCCTATGGTGGTTCAAGAGAAGAAGACAAAGTGAGAAATTAGGATTTGCATAGATCTAAGTAATTTGAAGGATGCTCTTATGCATGATCCATTCCCTATGCTATTCAGAGATGAAGTCTTGGAAAACATTGGCGGTAAAGAAACATACTCTTTTACAGATGGATTCTAAGGATATAACCAGATCAAGATGCCAAAAGATCAAAGTAAGACTACCTTCACCATAGAATGGGGCTCTTTTCAATATACAGTTATGCCCTTTGGACTTGAGAATGCCCCTGCAATATTTTCTAGGGTGGTAGTCGTAGCCTTTAAGGAATTTATTCACAAGTTTTTGGAAGTCTACTTTGATGATTGGACGATGTTCGAGTTAGTTAAAAAACATGTATCAAGTCTTTGCCTAATGTTGGATATTTGTAGGAAGTATCAGATCTCCCTAAAACTAAAGAAGTGTATATTTTGTGTACCATGTGGAATACTTTTGGGCCACATTCTTTATAAGTAAGGGTTGATGGTGGACCCTACTAAAATTGTGGTAATTATCAATTTGGAGCCTTTGAGGAATGTAAAATAGCTACTCGAAACATTGGACCATACACGATACTATAGAAAGTTCATTAATGCATACGCGAAGATCACTGCACCCATATTAAAGAAATATGCGACATTTTGTTGGGATGATGATTGCCAACAAAACACTAGAAGGAAAATATGGTTAAAAAACCTATTCTAGTGTTCCCCGATTGGAAGAAATAATTTCATGTACATGTGGATGCATCCTGCACAAAATTAGGCGAATTTTGAACCCAACGTGGCGCAAGACATATCGACCATATGATTTCATTTGCAAGAAGAAAATTGTCTAATGTGGGGAAGAATTATTCAACCATGAAGCACAAAGGGTTTGCGATGGTATATGCACTCTAGAAGTTCAGACATTATCTGTTGGGTGCACACTTCAAAATGTATACAAACCATTTCGCTTTGAAGTACCTGGTCAAGAAGCCTATGTTGGGGAGGGGGGATTTGTAGATGGTTACTACTATTTCAGGAGTATGACTTTGAAATAGTTATGAAGCTGGGAAGGTTAGATGTTGGACTTGATCACCTTTTTTGGATTGAGAATGGTGAAGAACCTACAAATATTGGTAAAGGATTGCTTGATGCTTGGCTCTTTGTTATGCATGTTGCAGATGAACATTTTGCAAATATAATCTAATTTCTATCTACAGGTGTAGCTCCTGAAGGATATACGATGCAGCAAAAGAAGGAACTGGTGGTAAGGGTTGTGGATTTCTTCATAATTGCAGGGAACTTGTATAAAATTGGGATGAATGAAGTTCTGCATAGGTATGTACCGAATTATGAAAGACAAAGTATCCTCACTAAATCACATGGAGGAGTTGTTGGAGGACATTATGCTGGAAGAGTGACTATGTAGAAGATCCTTTGAGCTAGGTTGTGATGAGAAACTATGCAGAAACATTCAAAGGATTATTGTAGGGCATGTGATGCTTGTCAGAGGACCGAGAAGCCATCACGAAGGGATGAATTTCCTTTTAACCCTCAAGTCTCATTATAGGCATTCGAAAAATGGGAAATATATTTTGTGGGACCTATTTAGCCACCGAGAAGGAAGACAAGAGCGTGCTACATTATCACGTCGATAGAATACTTGACCAGGTGGGTTGAGGTGTGGCGCGTGAAGGATTGCAGTGCAAATACAACTGCGAAGTTTATATTTGAGTACATTATGTCTACGTTTGGTTATCCTAAGATTTTGATGAGGGACATGGGTTCATATTTCCTTAATGAAACGATTGTTGCTTTGCTAGAAGAATTCTAGATGTATCATCAGTAAAGCACGCAATACCATTCTCAAGAAAATGGAATAGTTGAAGCTTTCAATAAGATCCTAGAGTATGATTTGATGAAGATATGTAATGTGAATTGGAACGATAAGGATGTGTGCATACTAGCTATTCTTTGGGCATATAGAACTACATGTACGAATTTAATTGGACAGACACCATTTCGACTAGTTTATGGACAAGAAGAGATGATGACAATGGAATACATAGTGCCCAATTTGAGGATTGTTACAATCATAGAGATGGAAGATCGGGATATAATGGAATATGTTGGGTGTGGAGCCTGATTATCTTCTATATTCAAAAAGTACCGCCACATTGGAACCTAGTTCAAAATGGGGGCGGCAACGCCGCGCGTAAAATATTCGCTGTAGGGGGGGTCTAAGGGGGGGCGGCTGCGACCTTTGGGAGCCCCCCCCCTGGTGGGGGTTTTCGGGGGCAGCGCCCCCAAAGCTAAAAACATCTGTAAAATTGCCTTGTAAATGTATAGTAATTTCTAGTCAATCTAGGTCATTCATTAGGCAGATGATCTGACGGTAGAACTAATGTTTAGTTTAGGGTTTTTTTCCCTAGAAGGCAACCCCTCTCTTTGTATGAGGGCATTGTATTTGAGGCAGTGAGATAGATGTATATTCTGTGTGTGAGCGAGAAATAGAGAGGTGAGACTGTGAGAGAAGACAGAGGATATTACAGCGGATTTGCTGTAGGTTGTGTCTCTTCATTTTGCTAGATAATAGAAAAGAAGGACTGGCTGTTCGGGGTGGACGTAGCCTAAACAAGGTGAACCACGCATATCTGTGTCTCTCTTGTTTTGTGTGTTTTCTGTGTTTATATTTCTGCATTATTTCATGTGTTCCATTGCTCCGTAATATATAATTTTCTAACAGAATAACGCCTCAATTCTTGTTAGGCTTTCATCAACAGGTGTAGAAGGATAGAGAAAAGGTGTGGCATGATTGCCACATTAAGCATTGCACCTTTAAAAATGGATATTTAGTGTTTACATGTCATAGAAATTTTACTAAGTTCCCATGAAAGTTTTAGATGCATTGAATGGGACCATAGATCATCAAGGAGATTACGGATGGGGGTGAATTTTAGCTTGCAATTTTGAATGGGGAGTTATTTCTAGGAAGAATCAATGGGAGTCAGTTGAAGTTGTACAGGGGCAATCCCACCCCTACATGACGACTACATAGATGCAGGGAAATATTAATACTTTAAGCAATTGGAAGGAAGTACGAGGCTATAAACCAGTCTGGCAGAAGAAAAGTTTGTTGAAGAGATTGGGTTGCATGATGGTTAGGAGAAAGGTACAGATGGGACCTGTAATGAAGGAGTTGTGCTCGTGAGGTGGGTCCTGCATAGCCTGGCCAAAAGGTGACCATTGGAATCATTGTAGATGATTGGATGGCTATTTTTCTATTAAAAGGAGCAGGGGGAAAGCATTTAAGAAGCATATATTTGGAAATTTTCCACAAAAAGAGCATTAATGAGGGAGATATAGAGGGAATTGATGGATTTGAATTCAAAAAGGGCTATAAATACAATATCCTACTCCAGATTCAGACACTTTTGTTCCAGAGAGATTGCCTTGAAATTTTGCGCCTAAGTTTGAGCATAGAAGGTTGTTGTATGTTTGGACGAGATTGGCAAGAGGTAGAGTGGGAATGTCAAGAAGGGGCTTGGGTTTGAGGGATATTTTTCTAAGTGGAAAAAGAAAATCTTCTGGGAGAACCTTAACAAGATGACAGCAACACCACCAGTCCCTACCGTAGCCCCACTTCTACAATCATCATGCAAGTTCCGAACTGAGATCATACAGAAGGGTCGTATGGATAAAAAAAGGAAGCCTTTAGAAACCCAGGATTTGGATGAAGAAGAGTTGACTATGGGGATTGAAAATATTAGCGCAGAGGATGCAAAGCCAATTTCTTGGTTGTCACCCTATATACCCCCTAAGAAATCAATTACCAATGCAACTAAGGACTGTTACACAGTAATTTGTCACCGTTTGTCACCATCCCTGTTACCCCTCTTCTGCATGTTGGAGGACCCATTCCGGGATTTGTGAGAAGTGACAAGACTTGAAACCACTTGCATCATTCCCCTCTGAACATGAGCTTCACATGCCCTGAAGACATCTCCTGCAGCTTACCCATAAAAATGGCCCTTTTTACATTAGCGCGGGGCCACTTTGTTCTTCCCGCACCAATG
Organism: Pinus taeda; assembly: GCA_000404065.3. NCBI lineage: Eukaryota > Viridiplantae > Streptophyta > Pinopsida > Pinales > Pinaceae > Pinus > Pinus taeda. The sequence goes on along the minus strand of APFE031592148.1, from coordinate 44,913 downwards.
GGGAAAATCCTCTAAAAGGGGCACGCTATTAGCGCTTTGTCCCAGAGTCGCAATCGCGCTAACCCATTTGGTCAAAGTTTTTAACCAATCAACTTTCGAAAGTTCTCTCCAACTCATTCACCAACTAAATCTATGTTAGGTGAGGATGGTTTGGCTTCGAATCTCCTTGAATGGGAAGTAGTTTTCTACCCTTCCATGGAAGTTTCCAAGTGATGAAGCCAAATCCATGAT
>APFE031592148.1:0-36400 GCA_000404065.3 Pinus taeda | reverse complement strand
ATGTATAATTGCATTTATTAGATTTCACGCTTGTGTTTGTGTTGTTCTCTTTGTGTACAGGTGTCCATTCACGGAGATAGTGGAGGACTATGACCGGCCAAAGCAAAGGAGCGTGGTCGACGTCTCTTCTATGAACGAAAGCATTGGAATCCAGGTAGGTCTTCATCACCTACCTTTTATTTTCAATTAGGGACTTGCGTGGTAGCATTGTCTGATTGTTGCTAGACCCGTTCTAGGCTAGTAGGGATCGCCTCTATCCGTAGAGAGGATTTACCTCTCCAACAAGGACCATGATTGTTACAAGTCTATTTGGGAACATCACTCATGATGATCAGATCAGTGTAAATAGGGTCTATCAAACCCTAATTCAACTGCTACATGCCTTAGAAATTCCACCTCATTGAGTGCTTTCAACCATGAGAGTTTCCTAACTTCAAACCATGCTGAATTTCTTCCTTGGGTCACCATCGCACCCCTAGTGAGGGGTAAGTGTTTCATAGAGCAGGTAGCCCCATTCAAGGTTGTGTTGCAGAGCACCTAAGCCCACTCAATCCTACTTTGGGTGAGAATCCTCAAAATGTTCATTGGATCTTGAGTATATTCCTCCTTTTTAGAGCCTTCTAGAAGGAACCAAACTCCTATCCTATCAAGATGAGATTGACTTACGATAGCCTTGGATCATCTAATCCTCTATCCCCTCATCCCTTTGAACATGGAAACTAATCATCCAATTATGGAAAACCATTCAATGGAATATTAATGACAAAACCACTTGCATTCATCTATAAATTGGCCTCCCATCATACAGCCAAGGAGCTTGGATATTATAGAGAAATATTATCTATTTAGAGACTTGTTGGTTTATATTGGTAGGGACCAATTGAGCGAATTCAGTTTGAACGGGAGTGATAGGAGAAAATCAAAGGAGATCAAAGGAAGTGAAGGATCACAAGTAGGTTATTTTATCTTATCTGTTTAATGTAGGAAAATGTTAAACATCTTTACTTCAATTGTTCTAAGTGTAACTACCCACTTAGAGAAGATATACTTATCTAGAGGTATAAATTCTATATAACAAATTGGCGACCATATTGAGGAATGACCATCATTCCTAGTGGTTATACCTTGTCTTAGTAGCATTAGTAGAATTTTCTTGAGTTTATTTGCCTATATTCAGTAATTTTGAAGCTTGTTTGGTCAAAATGTGTGTTTATTTGTGTGTTGATAGTGCTCTCTGGTATCAACGCACTATTGTTCTTGACATAGTGCGTTATAGAGCAACCTTAGCATAGAGACAATGCTCTGCAACACATTGTCTCCCACTCAGGGCTGTGCTGGTCCCTATCAAACCAAAAACCCATATTTTTGCTTGATTTTTTCCAAACTGTTTCACATCTTGTTTGCTGAATGATCAATGTTTCTTTGTCCTTGAAGTCCAAATTAGAATTTATTTTCCATGCCCACTTTGTCTTTATTTTTTCAATGTTTCTTTATGTTTTCTTTATCATTTTTTAATCAATCCCAAAGTTAGCTTACATTGATTAGTCTTTACTTTTCTGAAAAAGAATTATCGTAAAGTCTTCAGTTCTTTGAAAAATAAACTGTCGTAAAGTCTTCGTTTCTTGTGAAAATCATTGATTGATCGTTTGTGTATTTAGTTTCTTTATGTTCATCTAAAAATTAAAGGAATGAAAAGAAAAACATGCATAATGCATTTAGAATTTTGTGTGTGCTTGTAGGAATGGTATAGGGAAAGTTGCATTAGATGTGCTCTATGCTCTTTGTTTAGAGATTTTGATTGCTCAATCCCTTTTAGTTACGGTTTTCATTTTTTAATTGAAATGAAAATAATGTTTCCCATCTTAGTTGCATTATAGGATTTTTAGAAGCATCACGCAGTGAACCTGAAAGGAAAAATTTTAAACAATATCAACTAAAATTTATCTCAATTAACCTAATGGAGCATTGTAACTTAACACATAACATTTGGAGGTCTAGGCTAGAGACATGTTTTGACGTCGTTAAACATAGTAGCTGTCGCTAACAATATGTGATACATTCTGAGTGTGATACCTCATTCCACATATGTAAATATATCATAGCTCGTCCACGTACTTTCAGGTATATCTGGTAGTGTTACAGTACGAAAAGTATAATGGAATGCTCTCACTGTGTGGTTTCACATTACTTAGCGCTAACACAGATTGTGCTTCCACGTATTTTTAGGTATATTTGGGAGGACTACATTAGGTTTCTATCCATCCATAGGTAACCGAGTTAGTCGCCTTGTATACTATGATACACTGAAAACAATATTGAACGAGATTACCTGCACGTATGTTAAGTCCTTGGCACCTCCAAGGCAATATATTGTAGTTCACAGTTACTTGGTAATTCTTTTGCCTAGATTACCCTCTTTTTTATTTATTTCTTTTTATAATAAAATCAATAAGCAATCATGGAAGAAAATCAACCTCTACCCCATCGTTCGCGTAGGACAATGAGTAAACCGCCTTTATTGCCTAAAGCTACACCTAGTCAGTGAAAGTGATCTCATTTAACTAGTCTAGTACATCACAAACTTATGGTTCTTAATCTGATTTACCAGAATCCCCTATACTGGTACGTACTTTGATTCCATTTACTCCTAATATTACTGGTTTATCTGCTACTGAAGTGGAACCTTTACAATTTCCTAAGGACACTGAAAATGAACTGAGTGAAATGGTAACTAAAGTTGTCTAACAAGAAGTTCATCCTCAACCAGAAGTTGTTCAAGAAATTCATCCTGGACCCGTTGTTCTTTTACCTGAACACTTGGATCCCGAAGTTGAACAGCCAGAAATTGTTCCCCTACCGGAAGACAATCAGCTGATTTATCCTCGAACATCTATAGCTGTTGAGACTTCTCCTTTACAGCAGAGTCGAACACCAAAATATATTATGGACCTGATGGTGAAATCCTTTCACCCGGTTTGATTGCTATGGAAGAGGAATTTGGAGAAGAAACTTCACCTAGAACTCCAACTCATTTTGGACTAGGGCTTTATCTTTATCCTTCCTTTCCTCAGTTAAATTATATTGCTCATCTTGATCCTATTTACTTTCAAACTCCCATAGATTCGTGAGAACATTTATTGGGTCATTTGACTATGGTTGAAACAACATCCCAGCCTTTATCATCAATTACAGTTGTGACATCATCTACTATCACTATTTCTTCAATGTTTACAAAAACACATGAGTCACATCTGTATGGTGGTCCATATGTCCCACTAGGTTACCAATCATTATATGGAACTCACTCCAGTGTTTCTTCTAGTCCATGGTCTTCACCCATGTCATCCACAGGAATTTTACCTGGTTCTTCACTTATGGATATTGAATAGTTTGATCCATCAAGTCAATATCAATCTAGACCATCTAGTTACCAAATATGCCCAATCTTCTTATTCTCCATACTCTGGGGGCCCACCATATGGCAGTTTACCATCATCTTTAGGTCCAACTTATTCTAGAATGATTATTTTCAATGGTAGCCTGCAATGCTTGTTCAACCAAGGCTTGTGTATTCATCACAACCAATACAACATGTTTCATCCATACCTACTATGCCTGTCATTACGACTTTACCATAGTAGCAAGATCAGTTGATTGCATCTCAACCTTTGCAAGATGATCCTTCAACCTATTACCCTCAAGTTTCAGGTCTACAGACTCATTCTTCTCAGGACATTTTACAACAACCATTTATGTCTGAAATCCAACAACCTCAAGGTAGTTTACCATTAAATGGGATGACTCACTGGTCCAATTTATCCACAACCTGGTCAAACTTATATTGGTGGGAAACAACCACTGTATCAACAACCATAGCAGCCACAATACCAACAACAACAATTCCAATAGTACCAAACTTATCCTAGATTTGATCAACAAGCCTATGTTGTGTTTGGTCAAAAGCAAGCCTACCTAGGTTCTAGTCAACAAGCCTATGCTATTTTTGGTCAACAAAAAATTTATCCTGGTTCCCAACAACAACCTTATACTAGATATGCTCAAAAAACCTACCTCTATCAAGGTTACAAACAGTAGATTCGTTATACTGGTATGCAAAGTCCTATTTTCGAGGCAATTCCATCTTACCCTGGTTACGCTCAACCCAACCTAAACCGACAATTTCCTTTTGTCGCAACACTTGAATTACCGGATTTAAATTGGCTTACCAATGATACCATTCTTTATTCCGCTTGGTGGCCGGTGATTCCACACAAATTTCCTTATGATATTCCTAAGTTCAATGGAAACCTTGGAGAATATCCGTCTAATCATGTTATGACTTTTCATTTATGGTGTTCATCCAACTCCATAAATGATGATTTAGTAAGACTACCTCTTTTCCAGCGACCTCTCACTGGTCCAGCTGCAAAGTGGTATATTGAATTACCATGAACTTCATTTGGAAACTTCGCAGCGTTAAAATTTTTAACCCATTTCCAGTTTCCCATCAGATATGAAACTAGAACGAAATTGTTGACCAACTTTAAACAAACCATTGCTATTCACATTTTTTATCATATTCATGAGTGGCGTTGTCGTTGTCAATTGGTCAAAACTTTTGTTCCTAATCAGCTTTTAGCCAAGTGGTTTATTAAATCCTTATTGCCATCTATCACTGAGGATGTGGCTAAAGGAGCAGTTGTTACTGAAGAGCAAGTAATTGTGCATGCCCAATACTTAGAATTGATTTACACCCAATCTAGCATGCTCTATGGTAAGATTCCAAATGAACCTAGACTAGCTTTTACTGTTCCACCACCTCCATCTAGTAAGGACTCTCATTCTAGCGATGGTGTGATAGGTTCTTCAAGCACTCAAACAACAAGTAAAGCATCTAGTCAAACACTTTCTATTTCAAATCAAACCTCTAATACACCTAATAGTACACTTTCTTCCGAAATAAATGTCATGTCATCTAAAAAAAGGTAAAAATGAAAAGCAATCTGGAAGGAAGAAAACGGGGAAAACCAAAAAGAAACAAAATTCCCCCCTCGCAAGAGAAATCATCTAATTCCTCTTCTCCAGCTAGGAAACCTCGTTACCCATGTTTAATTTGTAATGAGGAGCACTTTATGCGAAATTGTCCTCACTACTCTGAAGTCCAAAAACTTCTTAAGACTTCTAGTACATCTGTTGTGTTGCCAGACCCTTTTCCAAACCCAGAGACTCATTTGGTTTCTACAGATCATGCTTCCACTTCAAAAGTGCTTATGCTATCCGCCACTAAGCCTAAGAATGATGTTTTGGTGACTACACGAAGTAAAGATTGTGGTAATTCACCATCGTTGTTGAATAACTAGGCTATAGATCAACCTAATACTTCGACTTCAACTTTGTCTAATTCCATTCCACCACCCATTGCACCATAGTTAACAATAAAAATACCTAAGGGATTTGCTCATAAGTCTACATTCAACCCTCGAGCTTGAGCAGTGCGAAATTATAACATTGTAGAAGATTTGGCTCAATCACCTTCTAATATGTCAACACTTGAGGTGCTTCAAAATTGTCCCTCCCAAAAGCATGCTTTATTGTCAGCGATTGGTGGAATTGATCCAACAGATTCCAATCTCGTATTTTTTAACCATGTGGATTATACAGCACAATTACCAGCACAGTTAGCATTCTTGATCCAAGTAAATTCCTTGAATCACCTCATTCACCAAACCATTGTTGATGAAGGTGCATCTACTTGTATCATGTCAATGAATTGATGGAAAACACTTGGCTCACCACCTTTGTCACGATCACCTACGGCATTAAAATATTTTGATGATCACACTTATACACCTTGTGGAATTTTAATTAACCCGTAGATAGAACTAGGGGGAAAACTGTAACTGTTGAATTTTTGGTCTTTAACAGACCCCTTGACTACAATATTTTATTAGGAATACCATGGGTTTACGCTATGGCTATTGTCATTTCGACATACTTTCGTATGATTGCTTTCCCTTGTAAATTCGGAATCACATTGATCAACTTGCCTTCTTCACCTCTAGTTCACAAGAAACTAGAAGTATTCCGTTAGTTCACAGACATCCAATATCTCTTCAGAACATTGGAGTATGTCTCTTCAAATATTCTTCCATAATGGGCACATTTTCACTACTGTCACCATCACAAATGGCGTAAGTTGCAAAAGCTGAGACTTGTAACATGCTATCTTCCACTTCATCTAACTCATGGAAGATTTCCAATAATTCTGAAGTTGATATGCTTAATGAAACCATGCCGCTAAGCCCAATTGAGCTTGCACGTCAATCAATATTTTTGGCTTGCACAGAAAATCCAAATCCATCATCACTGATTGTATGGGTTGATCATTCGTTAGAATATGGTACTTCCTCTAATCCTTTTTCACGTACATTTTCTATTGATCAAGGAATCATCCAATTAATGATGATAGAAGAAGAACCATGGATAGATTATCATCATTGATCCCATCTTACAGATCACATAGAAGATATTCCAAATGAACTAAATTGACCTTGAATTTTTTATTTCCTTTCAGATTCTGTACTTATAGACATAGTTGATTCCGAACAAAACTTATCGAATATAAAAGAAACCATTTCTATCAATATTTTGACCAAATATGGAATTGTAGAAAACATCCATGTTGGAAAATCTTGTTCTCCATCATAAATTGAAACTTACCATGCTCTTTTTCATGGATTCCGTGATATATTTTCTTAGTCATATGAAGAAATGCTAGGTATTGATTCTAGTATATTTGAACATGAGATTAAATTGTATCCTGATGTCATGCCGATACAACAACGCCTCCATCCTATTCATCCAAAGAAGGCTGCTACCATGAAAGCAAAAGTTGAAAAAATTTCGCATGTTAGTTTCATATACCCCTTTCCTCTTACCAATTGGGTTTCCAATATTATTCTTGTCATGAAGAAACAAGGAAAAATACGAGTGTGTGTTTATTATAGGGATGTTGATCATGCTTGTCCAAAAGACAACTATCCCACTCCCTTTATCGACCAGATAATTGATGAATGTGTAGAATGTGAAATATTTTCATTTATGGATGGCTTTTCCAGCTATAATCAGATCGCCCAGAAGACCAAGCTAAAACGTCCTTTATTTGTCCTTGGGGTACATTTGCATATAAGAAACTCCCTTTTGGTTTGAAGAACGATGGGGAAAATTTTCAGAGGGCAATGAAATATGCCTTCCACGACATCAAACATGTCATTCAACCCTATCTAAATTACTTGCTCATTCACGGAAACGAGTTGATCACCCACAACATTTGAGAGCCATCTTTTTATGGCGCCAACACTACAAAATTCGACTCAATCCACATAAATTTGTGTTTTGTGTTGGTTCTAGTCATTTTCTTGCTTTCATAGTGTCCCAAGAAGGAATTCAACTCAACCCCTTGAAGGTTAAGGCAATTCTTGATCTGCCTCCAGCTTCCAATTTACTTTAGTTACAGAGATTCCAAGGGAAGACTAAATTTCTAAGGAGATTCATTCACAACGATGCAGAAATGGCTGAAGGATTTACTTGTCTTTTGAAAAAGGGAAGTCCCTTCCATCAGGACCAAGTTGCACAAGCTTCCTTTGATGCTCTCAAAGATACCTTGATTTGAGTGTCATTAATGTATTCCCCTAATTATTAGAACGACTCTTTCTTGTATCTCACTGCTGCAGATACAACCATTTGTATGGTTTTAGTCCAAGAAGAAGATGGGATTGAAAATCTAATCTATTATTTGAGTCATAATCTCAATCATATAGAAATTAAGTATTCTTACATGTTGAAGCTAGCTTTGGCTTACATTCAAGTTGTACATAGATTTCACCATTATATCCTTCTCTGAAAGACCACTGTCATTTCGGATTGCAACCCTATGACATACATCTTGTCATGTCAATTTCTGGGGGGGAAATATTGAAAATGGATCATCATTTTGCAGGAATTTGATTTGGAATTCATCAAATCCAAGTCAAAGAAATCTCTAGTTTTTTCCGAGCTTCTTTGAGACCTTCCCTCTACCACCATCGACTCAACAATGGAACCATCAATTCCGGATTGGTGTTTGTTTCTAATCTCATCATTTGACACTTGGTATGGAGATCTACTGATCTCTCCAAACCTGAACTTTCTGGTCTGATACCTCTCACTTACAACAACGATGTATTCAATATCAAGCCAAAGATTATCTAATCATTGGCGACACCCTTTACCATTGCAGTATCGATACGATTTTTTGTAGGTACCTCATGCATGAGGAAGCCAAGAAAGTTCTAAATGATTGCCATTATGGTGCTTGTGGTGGACATTTATCTCATTATGCTATTGCACATAAAATTCTCTGTGTTGGTTACATCTGGCCTACCATATTTAACGATTGCATTACTGCTATCAAAAGTTGTCATGCATGCTAGATGTTTGATCGTAGAACTCAATTACCAACTACACCACTGCTTCCTATCATTATTGTTGGACCATTTGCAAAATGGGGCATTGATTTCATGACCTGTAACCCTCACTCAGCTGAGGGGCATGGGTATATTATTTTCGTTGTTGACTATTTTACGAAATGGGCCAAGGTGATGCCTACATTAAACAAGAATGGTGAGACAACTACACTTTTTTTCTTCAGCCATGTGGTTACATGGTTTGGTGTACCACAAGCTGTAGTTATGGATCATGGTTTACATTTTCACAATCACATGAAGACTGAATTAACTTCCATGTTAGGACTCTCACATGATAGTTCTACTCCTTATTATCCACAGGCTAATGGACAAGTTGAAGCCATCAAAAAAGTCCTTAAGAAAATGCTTCAACGAATGATAGGAGTTCACAAACAAAACTAGCATTTGATCATGTACTCATCTTTGTGGGCTTACCAAACCTCGGTAAGAAACACAACTGGATTCACACGTTTCCATTTTGTGTATGGTCTTGAGGTAATCTTGCCAATACAATGTGAGATTTCATCACTAAAACTCACAATTGGCTTCTTACTTGACAGTTTTGATGAGGAAGCATGTTTCTTAGAACTCATCCATCTAGATGAAACACGTTGTGAAGCCGCATTGGCCAATAGCACATAAGAAATGAATTAAGGTGCAATATGACCGCAATGTCAAGCCTCGCATATTCTCAGAAGGAGACCTTCTCTTGATTTATGATTAGGAAGCCGATAAATTAGGAACAGGAAAATTTGAACCACTATGGATGGGCCCCTACATTGTCAAGCATGTTTTGGCAAAAGGCGCTTATGAGTTGGTTGATTATGATGGAATTCCATTGTTGCGGCCCCAAAACGGGCTGTATATTAAACATTACTATGCTTGATTGTGCATAGTAAAAATAGTGTATATATGCTTTGATTGCATGTGTGTGTCACAGTGTGACTTTTAGAGTTTTTATGTGGTTATTATTCCACTTTGCATTTATTGCAAATGTCGGAATCTTTGGAACCATTTGTTGGTTATGCCGATGGTGCTAGTCGTAATATGCAAAACCTATCCTCCGTAGCATGGGCCATATTCACTCCAAGTTGTGAGTTAGTGATTTTTCAAGGGATTTTTATTGGTCGTTATATGAACAATATCGCTAAGTATCGAACTCCTCTTTGATGCCATTTCACTTGGCATTCATTGAATCATCATTAGGATAGACTCACAACTTGTCATACTACAACTTACAAATGTTTATACCATCCAAAATCCAACTATTCATCGAATATTCCTTAGAGTTCATCTCGTGGAAAGACATTTTGATTACTTTCAATATCAACACATTTCTAGAAACTTTAACACATTGACTAATTCTTTAGCAAGTTACATGTTAAACAGGCATTTACGACATATGTAAAGAGTAAATTTTCAATTCACATCAACAGTTGAATAGGATTACACATAACCATACAAAAACACTGAAAGTAAAATAGATAGATGTTCAAAGTTTTTACAAAGTTTGTCTCCAAGACATATTGATCATCTAACCTCAAAACCTCAAAATGCATACAGTAGATTATCCTAAGTAGATCTAATGATGCTCATGATAACAGGTCATTGCCTGAGCTATCATGCACAATAGCCTCATCCAACGAATAGGCACACCAATAGTATGGTGTTGTAGTCTCATCGGTAACTCCTCGATCTGAAGATATGTTATACCAAGCGTTAACCCCTCTATATGATATTGCAACTCCTCCGTTGTCTCGATCAGATCTAAATCCTAGAGAACTGTTCTTCCAACATTTCTCCTTGCTGGTTCACCTGCCTCCTGCTGATGACCCATTGGTCGAACAATGCCAAAATATATATACATGAGAACATTCTTAGTTTAGTCTTGGAAACATCAAAAAACATAAAAACATGTAAAAACTAAAAAAGTAAAAAATACATGGTTAAAACAATTCACCTATAGCACCCCATTGAGCACCCACTGGTAATCTCAAATTTGGATCTCTACAGAAATCCATCCCTGCATATGGATGCTCCTCTATGACAATATGTTGTTAATGAAGCCAACTGAAGAATGTGATAGTAAATAAGATTGATCACTAACCAGCATGTCTAACCATCAACTCTACCCATCTTTGCATTTGTAGATATCTAGGACCAGCTAAAGTCAGTGTCACCTATAGATGTTGCATCAATGGAATTATCTCCAGAGTAAAAGAAATCAAGATCAATCCATAGCTGAAATTTTTCGTCTTACCTCTTTTTACTTTAGTCAGTTGCTCTTTCATCAAAGAGAGTATTGCCTCACACAAGTTGAACATAGTTGGCTTGAGACACTCAAGCACATACTATATGTAGGATCTATTCGCGACATTAAGTGTCACGCTACCTACCAACTTTCTGATAGTAAAGAGGATTGTTTGCAAGGGAATATCATGAACATCTCTAATGTTTATCTTTCCATCTTTGCTAGGTTGTGTACTTCGCCTGTAGAATTGTCAAATGTAGTCCCTCACTGATTCACCCCCATGGAAAAGAGAAATGGGGGCACCACGTCTCAACAATCCTGTGAGAAAGTAAATATCATCGATCAATATAGGGGGCATTTTGTCCCCTATGTGACAAAACTTGTTCCGCTAGATCCCATGAATGAACCAAGAAATGTAATAGTTCTAACTATTGCCTCATCTCGAATAACTTGAAATATTTGAGTAATGCACAATCTCTAAGGACCTCAACAGTACCAGGATCATTTAGGGAAACCATATCCTATTCTTCATGTTCTCTTTCATGCCATGCGATAGCCATTGTGATCGATCAAAGTCTAAAATCACACCATAAGCTTAGTTAGGATCCATTTCATGAAAAAAATTGAAGAGATTTTGGGTAGAAAGGATGAATCAAATTTCTAAATTGCACCCAACGCACCCCTAATCTTTACATAGTGCGATGCAGAGCAGTTTCACTTATGTTTGATTGCTCTACAATGTAGTTTTCAATGCATAAGGTTGCGTTGATCCAAGGGTGTGATATATTTACTCTAAGGACCCCAAAACCCTAAAACAATTGTCTGAAATTGAAAAAGAATGACCTTAAATGAAAGAGAAGAGGTAGATCTCCTACCTGGTCCTGATGGCACGAAGAATGATCAACAAAATATCTTGAAATCCACTACTAATGTTTGAGGTAAAAATTAGTCTGGAGCACAAAACTAAATGGTAAATGCCAAATGGTAAAATGACTTGGTAAATTCTTGTTGTATGGTTATTTCATGTTCATTAAATGAATAAACTATAGTTTTTACCTATTTTTACCAATGAAACATGTATGTTTAATTCGTTTGGTGGTTCTTTGAGAAGGTTTACAACCGACATAGTGAATCTGATGTGCATGATCATAAAATGTACTTTTGACCACATAACATACTTTTATCTCTTTTTCGAGCTTTGTTAAACATCAAAAAAGGAACCCCCCTAGAGTTCTCTTTCATCTCTTTTCAGACTCTTAAAATATGGAAATATTATCAAGTTCTTTTCCTTTATAGATCGTAAACAAATTGGAAATGACATATACTTAGTATAAGTTTAACCCTTTCCCAGACTGAGATGGATTACTTACAAAAAAGGAATACGTTGATTGAACATGGTCAATAGGTTCTCTCTTGTATTATTTTACTCTTTTTCAGACTTGAGAGACAAATTTACGAAAAAAAACTTGTGGAGTGTTCTTTTTATCCCTTTTCAAACTCTCTAAACATGAAAAGGACCGAGTTCTCATTGTCGTTAAACTCGTTAAAGCATCAAATAGCAACAAGCTTTTCCATCATGACAAGACCGAGTTTCACCTTCTCTAGACTCGTTAAAACATCACATAGCGATGGATTCACCCAAAGGGTAGAATTATACATCAAGCATATGTTATCCTCCTCAAGATTCTTAAAAAATAAAGAGGCACTCGACAGCAATGACTGGTGAAAATGGGAAAAGGGATAAATCACTTTATGGTAACAAGTCGCTCTTGAACATGACACTTTCACTTCATCTCTGTAACTATTTTGGTTGGGTTATCTTCTTGATGGTTATCATACCTATGGTCTATCACACCATCCATCACTTTGGTTTTGGGTCAATGCTACCAATTCATTCAGTGTCACCGACATGTTCAAGAGAAGTCACTCAGTAAAATTCATCCTTTGCAATACTCATAAACCTTCATTTTCATGACCGCCATTCCTGAACATTGTGTCATTAGTCACATTTTGTCTTAAAAATCATTACACTCATTTCATGTCATTGGAGGGGGATACATCAAGGCCCTCCTGTGATGAGTCGCTTCTTGTCGACATCAACACATTATCCAGGAAGTTGAGTTAGAAACGCCCTTCCAGTACCTTGAGGCTTGCATACATCAATGGAAATTTTCTTGCTTCTGGCTACAGGTTGACATCATAGGCCTTTGACCAAAAGATTTTCTATGGTGTTCGACATCAAAACATCTATTCACAGCATACAGAATGTACTATAGTACCTTGAGAATCATTATCAGTATTAGTGATTTCTCTCACATCTGTTAACAACTTACATCATTGGCTGGTAATTAGACAATGTATTCCCATGTTCGACTTCAAATCACATTTTCACATGGTTAGACTCATATTTGAGCAAACGATTGCACGCGATAGAGGACCCCAAATCTAGTTTTATCCATCTAGGCCGCGATTTCAGGAGAGTACTAAATCATATGTATGATGGCTTTACACAGATGGTCATTTTATCATGGGTCTATATCTATGGACGACTATCTAATTTATGTACATGTAATGAAAAGTTTATATGTTGAGCATGGGTATGCCTTCCCTCAGTAACTCATGAAAATTCAAAGATATCATGATATTATGTATTGTAATTGATGCAAGTCACCACCTGCTTCAGATCCTCCTCATCACATCATAAAGCATATCACTCAGCATTATCATTTTTTATTTCATGCTTTAGGGGGCAGCTGTTATAGGTCTATTTGGGCACATCACTTCCGACGATCAAATTAGTGTAAACGGGGCCTATCAAACCCTAATTTAGTTGCTACATGCCCTAGACATTCCACCTCATTGAGTGCTTTCATCCATGAGAGTTTATTGACTTCAAACCCTACTAAAGTGCTTCCTTGGTTCACCAGCGCACCCCTGGTCAAGGGTAAGTGCTATGCAGAGTAGGTAGCCCCATTCAAGTTTGCGTTCCAGAGCACCTAATCCCACTCAATCTTGCTCTAGGCAAGAATCCTTGATATGTTCATTGGATCCTGAGTATATTCCTCCTTTCTAAAGCCTTATAGAAGGAACCCAGCTCCTATCCTATCAAGATGAGCTTGACTTAGGATAGCCTTGGATCATCTAATGCTCTATCCTCTCATCCCTTTTAACATGGAAACTAATCATCCAATAATGGAAAACCATTCAATGCCATATTAATGACAAAACCACTTGCATTCATCTATAAATTGGCCTCCCATCATAGAGCTAAGGAGCTTGGATATTATAGAGAAATATTGTTGGTTTAGAGACTTGAAATCATTGTTAAAGTAATGTTATGCTACTAGATTGATGTTTTTATTGGTGTGATGAGAGCTTCGACTAAGCTGGATGAGTGACACGAGATCAAACCACATTGGTTGTAACTTCTCCTTCTATCAATCAATAAAGTTGTTTGTTCCTTTTCCAATACTTTTGTCTATATCTATGAATGATGTATGTTCAAATGTTGTCTATTCCATTTGTTTACAATAAATAGATCATATTATTTTATTGTTGTTGTCTTCTATTTATGTTGGCAGGTACTAATTGAGCGAATTCAGTTTGAGCAGGAGCGATGGGAGCAACTCAAAGGAGATCAAAGGAAGCGAAGTATCACAAGTAGGTTATTTTATCTTATATGTTTAGTGTAGGAAAAGGTTAAACATCTTTACTTCAGCTTTTCTAAGTGTAACTACCCACTTAGGGGAGATATACTTATCCGTAGGTATAAATTTTGTATAACAATGACTCGTTGCATTTCAAGGTATTCATGCCATTTCTACTGGAGGAAGTAACTATTGACGGTGACTTGGTGGCCTAGGTACCATTTCTAAAGATGGAGGATTAGGATTTGGGAGAGCATGCAAATTTTCTGCAGTTAGAACCAAGTAAATTCTTGAAATCAGTCTACTATGAGGAGGCGGATGTCACAAGGCCTGAACTAATGAAGTGGGCAACCAGTATTGAGTGCACATGGTTGCTCAATGTATGTCCCAAATTTTAGCCACAACATTATTAATACCATTTGTGTGCATTAATTGTTGGCATTGATTCATGATGGGTGCCTCTGGCTGGTAGGGCCCATCCCAATTGAAGATATGTTGGTCCACAGTATCACAACGGTACCTTATCAGGGCGCGAACTCTGTAGACAATTTTGCGAGGAAGTCGAGGGAGAAAAATCTCATGGATTAGATGAAGAGTGACTTCGAGTTGGTTAAGAAGTTACGAGGTTACACCATTAGCTCTATATCGGATGAAGTTTTGTGGTTTATTGCATAGATTTCAGTGGGAAGTATAATGCGGAAGTGTTGTGCCGATGAAGTGTCGGAAACAATGGTATGCTTCGCTATGCAATGCATCCAGTGGGTCCAACTCAATTGGGTAAAGTACTTCTGCCAAGAATTTTTGGATGTTTTCCATCAAGCCCCGGAGGATGGAAAAGTGTTCCACTATCTGTGGTTATTGTTATTGATCACATTGGTAGCTTGGAGAATGCCCAAGGATTGCCAGTTCGCAACACCAGATCTAGACTTGTGCAAGGCTACAAAATTCACCTCGTTGTGGGAAATGAAGGACCCTAATCATATAATTGAAAACAAGATATTCTAGGTACTATTTGAATCAGATTTGCATATGGTGATCAACCAATTACCACAGTTATCACCCAGTCTACATGCACACTGTAAAGAGGTAGTATACTTCAAAGCAAATTTTCACTCTGTCCATACACATGAAGAAGGATGTCACAAGAACGTGACATAAGTTTCCTTATTTAGTCATAGAGGATGATATTATGGGGGTCATCGTCCAATGGCCAAGTGATTGGCTCACCCCATCTAGAAAATTCGTCAAAACAAGTAAGGCCTCTGAAGTAGAAATAGGGAAAACATTAGTTGTAATAGAACCCATGAAAGACAAAGAGAAAGAAGCATAAAATGCTTCTAAGAAAGAGAAATAACCATATAAGGCTTCTGCAAAAGAGAAGGAAGCACAGAAAGAAAAATATCTGCAGGCAGCAACAATGCAGGTCACCATTGACCTCAAGGAGTCGGATATAGAGTGTACAAATTTTGAAGTAGAAACCACAGATGATGAAGAAGGGGGCACAAACCCATATGTCAGACCAAAGGACTTAGAGTCCCACTTCAAGCTCAGAAAGAGACAAAAGGGTAGTTTGACGACACCACGCAAGAAGAAGAAGTCGATAAGTCTGTGAGTACTACACCATTGGTCATCATGGAGGGAGACCTTGATGAGATAGGTGATGTTGTCCACTCCACAACTGAAAAACATATGGGGGTACATCGTGGACCAGTACCACTAAGTACTGGAAAAAGTGCAATAACGCCTTAAGGAATTCAAGTTCAAATAGGAGTGATCCAGGCTAGCGTGGTTCAAGCGAGTGTAATCAAGTGAGAACTAGTCAAGCGAGCAAGACAGCCAAGGAAGAACTCACTACAAACCTCCACATCGTAATGCTGCTAGAGGGTTCCCTGCATGTAGAAACAGCTGAGGATCAGGGCAGGCTATTTCATATGACCAACATGAGTATCAAACTTGCATCACTTCATATCCTAAACTTGCATGAACTACACCAAGGAATTTCAGACTAGCTTCATGTCTAGGAGAAAAGAGTCCTATTGATTAGCGAAAAAGTAAAGACTAATAATCAACACATGTTTGCCAAAAAAGCGTAGGAATTGTAGGCCCATGATGAGGTGGTCCAACACAATCAACAACTAGAGGCATCCCTTACCCAAGTGTTCAATGAGCTCCCCAAGCTCTAAAATCTAGCAGATGCAGCATCTACGGAGAAAATTCACAAGTTAGTTGTTGCGTTGAAGGAATACAAGGAGAAAATAGAGAAGGTGCAGTTTGATCTAAAACTGAAAATTTAAGATTTTCAACTAAAGCTATAACCAACCACACCTCCAAAGTTCAGAGAGTAGCGTGAACCTTCCATTAAAGCGGATATGACAACTCTGGTTACTGCAGCCAATTATTTGAGAAGACAATGGAAATGTCGGCCTCACTGCAGGAGTTAGACCCATAATTGGAGACGATCGAAGCAGACATCCATGAAAAGAAACTACAGTTTGATGAGATTAGGGTGACAACATGAACCTTATCACCTGTGCATATGTTCACTAGTCTCCAAGAAGGGAAATTTGTTCGGTGTGGAGCCTGATTATCTTCTGTATTCAAATGTGTCAGCTGGATGTATACCCTAGGAAGGCTATACACCCCTCCACGCGAGGGGGACTTTTCCCCCCCACGGGGGTTCGAGGGGGCTGATCCCCCCTGGCAGGGGGGTCTGGGGCCCAGAGGTCCCCTGGCAGGGGTTTGGGGGCAGCACCCCCAAAGCTAAAAAATAGATGTAAAATTTCCTTGTAAAATTCTAGTAATTTCTAATCAATCTGGGATGTTCATTAGGTGGATGATCTAACAGTAGAAGTTATGTTTGATTTAGGATTTTTTTCCCTAGAAGGAAACCTCTCACTATATATGAGGGAATTGTATTACGTTTATGTATATCTGTGCTTTGAGTGAGGAAGACAGAGGATATTGAGAGTGAAGAGGGAGTTACAACGGATATGTTGTAAGATACATCTCTTTAGTTTGCTAGATAATATAATAAAAGAAGGATTGGCTATTTCTCCGTGGATGTAGCCCAAACTAGGTGAACCACGTATATCTGTGTCTCTCTTGTTTTATGTGTTTTTTGTGATTATATTTCTGCAATATTTTATGTGTTCCATTGCTCTATAATGTATGATTTTCTAACAATTGGTATCAGATCCGAATGTCTATTTGGATAACAAACTCACAAGAGAGAAGGGTTCCTGGTTCAAGTGGGAGCAATGGCGGAAGATGGTAGGTTTAGGGTCAAAAAATTCAATGGCCAAAACTACTAGCTGTGGAAGATGCAAATGGAAGATTATTTGTATCAGAGAGATCAGTACCTACCATTGAGTGGAAAGACAAAGAAGCCGATGAGTATGACAGACACAGAATGGAATATTCTCGATAGAAAGGCACTTGGAACAATACGGTTGTGCCTAGCAATGACAGTAACATTTAATATTTCAAAGGAAACGACAACATAGGGTTTAATGTTGACATTGGCCAAACTATATGAAAAACCCTTGACCTCAAATAAGGTATTTCTTATGAAGCATTTATTTAATATGAAGATGTTAGAAGGTGGATCTGTTGCTGATCATTCAAAAGATTTAATACAGTTACAAGTCAGTTAAGTTCTGTAAGGGTAACTTTTGATGATGAAGTTAGGGCTCTGTTATTTCTATGTTCATTGCCAGAAATTTGGAATGGTTTAGTTATGGCCATTAGTAACTCTGTCTCTAGATCTAGTACTTTAAAGTTTGATGATGTTGTCGGTGCAATCCTTAGCGAGGAAATGCGACGGAAAAGCTCTAGTGAGACATCAGGTAATGCTTTGATTGCAGAGACTAGGGGAAGAAAAATGGAAAGAGGAAAGAGCCCAGCATATTGCAGTAAGTCAAGAAAAGGCAGATCCAAGTCCAGGTCAGGGATAGTGTGTTGGAAATGTGGGAAGAAAGGACACTTGAAGAAAGACTGCAAGTCTCGGAAGGGAAAAGAAGGAGATGTGCAGCAAGAAACTAATCATGAAGCAAATGTAACAAGTGATGTGTTGCAAGATACTTTGATTCTTTCATTAGAAAATATTATTGATGCATGGGTGGTAGATTTAGGGGCCTCATTCCATGCCACACATGATAAGAAACATTTTCATGATTATGTTCAAGGAGATTTTGGATAGGTTCGATTGGGTGATGATAAACCCTATAAAATCATTGGAATGGGTAAAGTTTTCATAAAACAACAGAATGGAAATAAATGGCTATTGAAGGAGGTAAGGCATGTTCTAGATCTGAAGAAAAATATGATTTCAATAGGGCAGTTGGGAGGTGAAGGTTGCATAACTACTTTCACAGATAAAACCTAGAAGGTCACTAAAGGATCCCTGGTAATAGCAAAAGGAGGAAAGGTTGGTACATTGTATTTATGCAATGGTATTTCTAATTCTGTTAATGCTTTAACCTCTACAGGAGAAGATACAGAATTGTGGCATCATAGGCTCGGGGACATGAGTGAGAAGGGGATGCAGATTCTTCACTCAAGAAATTTGTTGCTAGGTTTGAAACATGTGATTTACAATTATGTGAGAATTGTGTTTATGGAAAATAGAAGAGAGTCAGATTCCTTAGAGTTGGCAAAGAAAAGAAGAGCAAAAAATTAGAGCTTGTGCATACAGATGTATGGGAACCTGCTTAGGTATCATCTCTTGGTGGCTCTCATTATTATGTTACTTTTATTGATGATGCAACCAGAAAAACCTGGATTTATTGTATTTGAAACAAATCTGATGTATTTGATATTTTCAAGAAATGGAAAGCTTTGGTTGAAAATGAGACAGGAAAAAGGTTGAAGTGTCTCAGATCAGACAATGGAGGTGAATATTGCATCAAAGAGTTTGACAGGTACTATTCAAAGAATGGAATTCATAGAGAGAAGACAGTTCCAGGAACACCACAAGAAAATGGCGTGTCAGAAAGGATGAATAGGACAATCATGGAGCATGCAAGGTGAATGAGATTGCATGCAGGATTGTCTTTACAATTTTGGGCAGATGCTGTAGATACTGTTGTTTATCTAATAAACAGAGGGCCTTCGAGTTCCTTGGATGGTGGTATTCCAAAGGAGTCATGGACAAGTAAAAATGTAAACTACTCTTTTTTAAAGACTTTTGGTTGTGAAGCCTTTGTCCACATTAATAAAGAAAATAGAACAAAGCTTGAGGCAAAATTAAAAGAAATGTACTTTTATTGGATATGGTGTTAATGATTTTGGTTATTGCTTTTATGATTATGAAAAACACAAAATCATTAGGATCAAAGATGTCATATTCAATGAAAAAGTTATGTATAAGGATCAGCTACAGGAAAAGAAACAAGAAAAAGAAAACAAAGAATACACAATGCTTGACAATATCACAGGAAAAGTGATGGTGCCTAAAAATCATAATGATCAATAGCTAGAACAAAAACCACAACAACAACAAGCACCTTAAACACCTGAAAGTGGTGTTAGAAGATCTACTAGGATAAGTAGACCCCCTGAATGATACTCTCCTTCATTATATTATGTATTGTTGACTGATTCTGGTGAACTAGAATGTTATGAAGAAGCAGTGCAGGTAGAAACCAGGATGAAGTGGGAGTAAGCCATGAAAGAAGAGATGGACTCCTTAGCACATAACCAGACTTAGGACTTAGTCAGGTTGCCTGCAGGTAAAACATAATTGCAGAATAAATGGGTTTACAAGTTGAAGGAAGAAGATGAAGGTAGAAAAAGGTATAAAGTTAGACTTGTGGTGAAAGGGTTTACATAGAAAAAGGGTATAGAATTTGATGAGATATTTTCTCCTGTTGTGAAAATGACTTCAATCAGAACTATTCTAAGTCTAGTAGTAGCTGAAGATTTGCATCTTGAGCAGTTAGATGTAAAGATAGGCTTTCTCCATGGGGATTTGAAGGAAGAGATATATATGCAACAACCACAAGGATATGAGGTAAAAGGGAAGGAGAAACTAGTGTGCAGGTTGAAGAAGAGCTTGTATGGCTTAAAATAAGCTCCAAGGCAGTGGCATTTAAAATTTGACAGGTTTATGTTTGAACAAGGTTATACTAGATGTCACACTGATCATTGTGTTTATCTCAAGAGACAAAATGATGGCAACTATATTATATTGTTATTGTATGTAGATGACATGCTTGTTGCAGGTTCTAACATGCAGGAAATAATGTGCTCAAAATAAAATTAGTGAACTCATTTGCAATGAAGGATTTGGGTGCTGCAAAACAAATCCTTGGTATGAAAATAACTAGAGACAGGAAGAATCGAAAATTAACATTGTCTGACAGTGAGTACATAGAAAAGTTGTCGAAAAGATTTAATATGAAAAATGCAAAACCAATTAGTATACCTTTGGCTAGCCATTTAAAACTAAGTAACAAGGTGTGTCCCAAGACTCAGGAAGAAATGGCTTATATGTCTAAAGTTCCATATGCATCACCAGTTGGAAGCTTATGTATGCAATGGTATGCACAAGGCCTGATATAGTACATGTAGTGGGATTTGTAAGAAGGTACATGAAAAATCTAGGATAAGAACATTGGATGGTAGTGAAGTGGATTCTTAGGTATTGGAGAGGTACCGCAAATCAAGCATTATGCTTTGGTGGTTCAAACATTGCTCTACAAGGATATGTTGATGCAAATATGGCGGGTGATAGAGATAAAAGGAGGAGCACAATAGGGTATGTGCTTACTGTAGGTGGAACAACTGTCAATTGGGTTTCAAAACTGCAAAGTGTTGTTGCACTCTCAATGATGGAAGTAGAGTATGTTTCTGCTACAGAGGCTAGTAAAGAAATGATTTGGTTACAAAGGTTTCTGGATGAATTGGGTAAGAAGTAGGAGTTGGGCAGGTTATACAGTGACAAACAAAGTGTCATACATCTTGTAAAGAACTCTGCATTTCATTCCAAGGCCAAACATATACAACTCAAGTACCATTTCATACGATCAGTGTTGGAAGATGGAGAGTTGAAGGTGGAAAAGATACACACTAGCCAGAATCCTCCAGATATGTTAACAAAAGTTGTAACTAGGGAGAAATTCATATTCTGCTCAGTTTCAATTGGTCTCCAAGTATGTTGAAGAAGATGAGAAACAACCAGGTCCAAAGTGGAGTCATTGTCCAACAAATGAAGCAGCAACATAGTTGTCATAATCAGTCTCCAAGTGGGAGATTGTTGGGTGTGGAGGCTGATTATCTTATTTTTTTAGAGGTATCACCGCATTGGACCCCAGTTTCCACCCGTAATATTTGCAATGCAAGGGGGGACTGGTGGGGGTGACAACGATCTTTAGGAGCCCCCCCCCCCCTAGTGGGGGATTGGGGGCAGTGCCCCTGAAGCTAAAAACAGATGTAAAATTTCAATGTAAAATGTTGTAATTTCATAGTCAATCTATGCCGTTCATTAGGCAGATATCCGACGGTAGAGATTATATTTAATTTAGGGTTTTTTGCCCTAAAAGGCAACCCCTTGCTATATATAAGGGAATTGTATTGCATCTATGTAGATCGATTACATTCTGAGTGAGAAAGAGAGAGGAGATTGAGTGAGAGAGAAGAGGGAATTACATCGGATTTGTTGTAGGTTGTATCTCTTTAGTTTGCTGGATAATATAAAAGGAAGGATTGGTTGTTTCACATGGACGTAGCCCAAATTGGGTGAACCATGTATATGTGTCTCTCTTGTTTTATGTGTTTTCTGTGTTTAAATTTTTGCAATATATTTTATGTGTTCCATTGCTCTGTAATATATAATTTTTCTAACATTTTTCCTATACACATGGAAATCCCTAACATCTTCCGGGGTTAAAAGTACTGATGCCAAATGAAACACTTGTGAAAATGTTTTTGTCAATAGGAAGAGGTCATCAAAGGTGTCCTCTTCGTGGATAAGCTGCTTTACTTTTACCATAGAAGTAAAATCCTTAATAGTGTCATTTGGGTCATACTTCCTTCCCGTAAACGTACCTAATTTCAGAGACTTAATGATCTCTTCTTCTTTGCATGCATGTCCAAAATCATGTAGCGCAAATGCACCACATTGTAATGGAAATGTAGGCCAAATGGCCATCTTCTTCTCTTTCAGTCCTCTGCATAATCCGCCTTCCCCTGCTATTTGGTAGGATATTTCTCTAGCCATTAGTTTGTTGGGAACATAATATGGGAGAACACACAATGAAGAAATGCTCCCAAATACTCCGATGTAGGTAAAGGTCTCTTCCCAAAACCATCTGACTATTGGCAAGATATCTACTTCGACCTCTTTAGAAAACCTAGGGGCGATTATGTTATACACTTCTTTATGATGGGTAGCATAACTCCTTGACAAATTTTATAAAAATGGGGGTGAAATTGAGATTCCCACAAAATCTTATGGCACATATGGATGAGAAGTGGGTCTTGTACAATCTTCCATCCCATATTGGGAAATTTAGAACTTAAACAGATTGCACCCATGACAAAAGCACTCATGAAAAATGGGGGATAAACCCTTAAAGAGGAACTTCTTTTTCTCCTATATTCTATAATGGCCTTTTCCAAATTATGTGATAAAATTCGAGCCGAGTTCATTATTGTTTCATTCATTGTTGTATATATCAATGGGAGCCAATCCATGGAAAACTTGGTGTTATTCGGTCTACCAAATAACCTACATATCATTGCTACTGCAAAATTATGTGGGGGGGGGGAGGAGAAATGGATGTCGTGGAGTACATACCAGTTTTATCTCGTTTGAGCTTGCCCTCGCTTGATTTCCAGGTCTGCGTGACGTCTAACGAGTCCTCATTTTCTTTAGCAAATTTCTCAAGGAACTGTTTGTTGTAGAAATTTTGTACCTCAGGTAACTGGTACATTAGTCGTAGGTTGTCTACTGAGAAGACCCCATGACCTCTTGCTTGTGATTCTTGAATGTTCAGTCTATGATGTCTACCTCGTCAATTACCCATTTGACCATGTCTGTGTATGGGATTATTTTTTATCATGTATCCATGAGATGCAAGAAAGAACATGGCATTTTGAAATAGAAGGCATTAGATGACTCATGAGCATCTTTTGTGGCCTTTGTTACTAGTGGCATGGGCTGCTCCTCTTCTAACAAGTTGTACATAGCCTCCCATGTCGTAGTTCCTCCACCTCTGCTGCACGTAGTATTGGAGAAAAGTGGCACCATTTCTGATTTCTCAGATGCAGTTCCCTTCCGTTTCTTTGCCATTGTCCCTAACAATGTTTTGTGTGAAGTTTTCTTGAAATGGAGCAAAGCGGAAGCTATCCGATAAACACAAGCAAGAATGAAAATGAGAATGAATGATACAAATAACTTGAAAAGGTGATAATAAAGGAGTTTTAATGAAACACAGATGAAAAGATATAGTATCACGTTGAGCTACTTTTTTAACATAAATGCCATTAACCTATATTAAATAACCATTAATGGTTCCTTATCTCTGCCTTTATTATTCATTAATGTACCGTATTGCAAAAACGGGAAGGAAAACTTTTAAGTTGGGGGGCTTAAGCCATGAGAATGTCGATTTTGCGATTGCGATGCAATATCGTAAATCACATTATCGCACATTTGATTGTGCGCTTTCTTGAAGTTAATTAGGATTTTGTGGGATGCTATATAAGTGGTACATCATTTTTCATTTAGAGCGTAGTTTGCCTGATGGAGTAATTACCTTATAAAGCACTTTTAATTATGTGGCAGTCTTACTTACAATTTATGACATTGGCTTATATCGGGTCCGGGCTTTATCACACTTCGCAAGCTAGCGTAGTTTGTAAGATTTAGACTTTTGAGTATTTTGACACGATGCGATAAGGTTGACTTGTCCTATTGCAATATCGGGTCTCGCATCTTTCAACATGATTTGTGGGTTTGCGTCCTTTGTGAGCATCGATATGCAATTGCGATAAGAGATTTATTTCATGTGAAATGCCTTAGGTCTTAGCTTTTGAATATAAAGACCAATGATATCTTATTTAAGTGCGGTGATCCTTTTGGTCACAATTCATGGGTTTTGTTCGTTAATAAGGCTTTTAACACACTTGGTCCAACAATATGCGAAAAGTCGAGAATTGCTAGTTTTCAAAGGGTTTTGACTTGATATTTTGTTTTATTCTTTAAAAGTTTCAAAGAAAGTGCCTAAGTGCTAAATTTCTTTTTGGAGGGTTTTTATCAAAGGTCCCCATTTATTAATGGAATATTAGCTATTAAAATAATAAATAGGGGGGGGGGGGTTGTTGAACAACACAACACCTTCCTAGAAAGTTGGTGCTTTGGGAAATACATGGGTTTAAGGAAATTCTAGTCAAAACTCTTAAAGTTTCCTTTCTGTGAGTTTGGTAGCAATTGTACACTTGTTTCTGGGGCTAGATGGTTATTGGATGAACCATGTATCTAGTTTGGTTACCTTTTTAAATTCCTGGCAATAGTTGCATCCATATATGAGGAGGGGGAAGATGCAGAAGACTAGCAGATGTATCTGGTAATCTAGGCATCGGCTAGTCATCATGTGTGCACCTTGAAAGTGAACCAGATTTCTAATGCCCTTGGATTTCTATTGAAAATACTAGTAGGGTTGAATATCGAGTCATCTCATGGGTGGATCCAATAGTGTGGAACCTCCAACTATGTGAGAATTATGCACTTTAGAAATAGGTCGAATGGTTATTGAACTAGATCTTTTGGATGATGTAGTTTATTTAGGGTAGGCGCCACTTGGGTAGATGATTGTGAAATATTGGGCTTCCCCATGGGTGGAGAATGTATCTAGCATTTGAGTCATTCGAGGGTGAGGGAATGATGCATGTTTGCAAATTTTCATATGGGATAAAGACCGGATATCCTTTGGAGTTGTGTGTGATTTAGAGGCTTGGTGGTCTGAGGAATGTGCCAATAGGGCATATTTGTGTGCACCCAAATTTCTCTTAGAATTGGATATAATGCAAAAGAGTTGTAATACACAATGGGGGTCGGGCCTGATGTGACTTGTGACCCTGACTTTACTTGGATTCCACATAGGGTCCATGTGAGAGGTGGGACTACCAGAGGTGACATGGCAGGTCCACGTAGGTCACACATGGATGCCACGTGATGGTACCTTGTGGATGTGGCACAATTCAATTGGTTAAAATTCGAGTGGGCATAAAGTTATTCTAGGAGTCATATTGAGACAAAATTTATATCACCTAAAACCTCTTGACAAGTCAGACATGATGGTGATATCAAAAATTAATTCTACAAATTTTGGAGAAGAAGGATTTTTGCAATCTCATCTTCATAATAGACCTTGGAGGTTGGGTTAGATTATAAAGTAACACCTCCCCACTGGGGATTCACTCAATGAACCTCTGAGATATCATGTGCATTTGTGGCATACTGAACAATACCCTTAATTTGACTACATGTTGGGAAATACCTCTAAAAATCACATTATTCAATCCCCGATCACTACGAACCAAATACACCTTCACAATTTAAAAGACCCCTGCTTTCCCTAGAAATTGTAGGTATCCATTTTTTCATTAGAATTTTTTGTACCACTTTATATTTTTTCATTATTTTTTAGCTCCATTTTTTATACCTACAAATATAAAAACCCTTTACCCCCTATTATATGCGTAATATATTATGCCTTTTTTTCCTAAATATATATCCCCTAACATGAACGCACATGGTATGGTATTTCTCCCCTAGTCAAGCCCCCATGCACCTACCATAACCTTAGAAGGTACAAGGGGGTGGGAGGGAGTGTTGCACTCTCACATTTATTCATGTTTATAGAAAAGGTTGCTTTGTTTACAAGTTTCTAACCACAACTAGATACATTGAACCTAATTTGCATTAAAACTATAACATTTGGCCCATCTTTATGGGTTAATTAGGTTATTATTTAGCTAATGAGGATATGTCAATCCCCCTACTAAATTATTAAGTCACAACAATATATGAACATCAAACATGTTTCATTAATTACAAGATATATGAAATTATAGGTACATAACATAAACCCTTGACTTCAAGTACTAAATGCATTTCTCTTGTAAATTTCAATGCATTCTAAGCCACCTAATATAAAACAAATTTAGAGGATCATATAGTATATTTTTTCATGTATTGGATGAAACTCCCCATCTTCATTGAGTTCATTTCATAGCAAGGGTTTTTTGAAGATTTCTCTAAGAAACCAACTTGAGTTTTTATATTGATTGTTCCCTCTCTTTATACCTTGCTAATGTTTAGTGCTTGTTGATGCATTTTTTTATCACCCATCAACTAGATTCATTTTAATTCATACTTGATCAAATGGATGCCAAATTTTAAAATTTGGAAAGTACAAAATGACTCTTGCCTATTGATCATGAATACGTAGAAAGTACATACGAATTCAAAACCAATTTAAAATGTTCTAGTTCTTTTTTAGCAAGGCCATTGGGGACGGTTTCTATTTTCAACAAGACAAAAATAAAAATAATACCAAAAGGAAGTAAATTTTTTGTGGCTTTCCTCTTATTGGATATCCTTATGGGTTATCTTTGTCCAACATTTTACAAAATAAAAATAGAGGTCATATGCCTGAGATATCAACATTTTTCCCACATTCATTGTTTCAAAATTACTTCTTCTCCACTTCC
The DNA here is from genome assembly GCA_000404065.3 of Pinus taeda. Lineage (NCBI taxonomy): Eukaryota > Viridiplantae > Streptophyta > Pinopsida > Pinales > Pinaceae > Pinus > Pinus taeda. Next base: position 9,281 of record APFE031592148.1, on the reverse strand, counting down.
TTGTTTACTTGCTCATTTTATGGAACTCATATTCCCATTTCTTTCCATCCCTACATTTTTGGAATCCCCAAATTTCCCCGTGTTTCTCAAATTTCACCCCCATGAATTACCATACTTAGACATCTTCATGGATTTTTACCATTTTCCATACTTAGTAATTATCCATGAATTTGGAATGTGAGCCCACATTATATTCTTCCACATCACTTTACCTCCATGCCCACAAACTAATAAAACACCTCTTTTCCTTATTCTCCACACTTAGAATATTTTTTATGCATTTTTCACTTTCAAATATATACATTCTCATATCATAAGTCTCCTCCCCACCCTTTGCTTTGGCACATACTCCAATGACACGTGGAAAACCATTGACATTTGGACATGTGGAATATTCTTTATATGAACTTAGATGAATGCAATGTGTGAGTGTTCAACAACAAACCCTAAAAAGACTCCCAATAAAGATATCATTATAAGAAAGAAACAAGAAAGACTCTCCCAATAAAGATGAAGAAAATCCTAGGAGAGTCTTTCTTGTTTCCCCTAGGATTTTCTTTATATAAGGAGAGTCTTTCTTGTTTCCCCCAACATTTTATCTCAATGTTGGTTATTTTCCCTTATTAGGAAAAAGTGATCAATGGTGTTATATAATTTTCTCTACATTATTTGTGAGGGGTGCAGTATCAAGCTTTCCCAACATGGATATTAGATGGGTTGGATCACACAGAAACAAGCCCTTTAAGCCATATATAATATGTTTGAAGTATGATGGGCTAGAATTGACATTTATCATGGTCCTACCTTTTCAAGATCTTAAAACTTGCATTTATATGTATTTTTTTCTTAATATTTTTTAAAATAACTATTCCATTTAAAAAATATTACTAAAATTGAAAATAGTATCTTTTAAAAAAATAAATATTTAAAAATATCTTTCTTTTACATAAAATTCAAAATAAATGCCCCACATATAAGCATGGGCACAAGCAGACATAAAGCACAAGAATCCATATAATCTAGTATATTACTATTAAATTCTACAAAAAGATCATAATATATTTTTCTTATTGGGCTCTGTTAGGTCCCTATGCTACTAGTGTAACCCTTTATTGTTATTAGTACAACCCCTTATTATATTATTGTGCCCATATATTCCCCATATTGTTATTATTGTGCCCCATAGAAGCCCATTATTGTTATTATTGTGCCCTTACATTATTATTGTTATGTTGGCTTTGATTATATTATGACCCCCTAAACTCCTATATATAGAAAGGAGGTCTTGTCATTTGTATCATCCAAGAATTGTTCATTTGTGTAATGTAAAGGAGGTTGTCCCCTCGAAGAGGCTAAATTCTAAGGCATTTATCTCTCTTTTCTATCTTTTTGCGAGATGGTTACATAACATTTGGTATCAGAGCTTTGGATTCTAGGGTTTCGCTGCTCCAAATAAGGCATCGTGGAATTTTCGCTATAACGTTTTTTCTATGGATTTTCAAAAGCTAAAAAAAAAACCCATTTGAGAAGAAATCGGTTTGAACCTCATTCCAAATTTCATATCTTGTCTCGCTATATTTTCGGAGCTATGATCCAAGGAAATTAGTGTTTTTTCAAGCTCTAGAATTTCATCTCAAACAGGGCATCGTGGAAGTTTCACTATAATTTTGTTTCTACGAAGGTTCAGAATCTGAAATTAAAAATCATTGGAGCCAAAAGCTTGGTGAAGCTTGGGTCCAAATTTCAGATCTTGTCTCGCTATATTTGGAGAGATATAATTTGAGTAAGTTATGGTTTTTGCAGACTCCCGAATTACATTCTAAACAGGTGACCTTGAGAAAATCGTCATAACTTTATCTCTAAGCATCAGATTGAAATTTCGTAAAAATATATAGAAAGAGGATAGACTTTAGTTGTGTGTGTATGGGTTTCGGGTCTCCTATGGTTGAAAGAGAGACACTTGGAACTTCATACAATTTCCCTCTACTAAACTAGTCTATAATTAGGTCATCATGGCAGATATGACATAACTCTTCCTTGCAGAATCCAATCTTGATGAGACCTGCTAGGTTAGAAAGAGGACTCAGAGGGCTACTGCAGGACGCAATTTCAGAACTTAGAGATCTGAAATTACAGAGTTACATTTGTTTCAAGAGCAAGCTCCTAAAATCAAGAAATGACGATATGCGGAAGTTTGATGGCAAGGATCCAGCAAATTGGATACTATAGATGTAGCAATATTTTGATCTACATGAGGTGCAACTGTTACAAAAGGTACGTATTTCATCTTCATATTTAGAACCAGATCAATTTTTATGGTATAAATGGCTTTGTTCTCGTAAACCACTTCTTATGTGGTCAATTTTCGTGGAGGAAATGATAGCACATTATGAGGATACAAAGAGAAACACCTTCTTTAGCCAATTGATAAATATCAAATAAAAGTGTTCAATGACAGAGCACATTGAGGAATTTCAAAAATTGAATATAAGGGAAAATGATATTCTAGAGAAGCAGAGGATTGATGTATCCATAGGGACTTTAAAGGATAAAATTCAACATGAGGTTCGTCTTTGGGAACCTGATTCATTGGAGAAGGAATTCAGGTTGGTAAGAAAAGTGGAAAGAAAAATTATGGCAACAAGGAAGTCTACCCCTCACAACTATAAAGATGGAAGTGTTGTTTCTCCTAGCCTTCCACAACCTACAAGGTTGACACCATAACAATTGGAAGAAAAAAGAGCAAAAGGGCTTTGTTACAATTATGATAACAAATGCACTAAAGGTCATAAGTGTGCTAAGAAGAAATTATTTTACATAGATTATGAAGAGGAGGAAGAAAATGATCAAGAAACATAAAAAGGAGAGGATATACACCAAGAACCAACCCCAGAGAAATAAGAAATGAATCCAACCATATCTTGTAAAGCATTGGCAAGAATTACACTCCTCAAACTCTTAAGATAGAAGGACATATTAAGAAGAAAAAGGTCCAAGAAGTGAAAGATCACATCGAGAAACAAGAAATGAATCTGACCATATCTTGTAATGCATTGGCTGGAATTACCACTCCTTAAACTATCAAGATAGAAGGACATATTAGGAAGAAAAATGTTCAAGAAGTGAAAGATCACATCAAGCATTAAGAAATGAATTCGACCATATCTTGTAATGCATTGGAAGAGATTACCACTCCTCAAACTCTCAAGATAGAAGGACATAGAAAGAATAAAAATATTCAAGCAGTGAAAGATCACATCGAGCATCAACAAGAAGTTCTCCAACTTTTAAAGGATAATGCCACTTTAGTGCAGAATTGAATGAAACAATAGGTAGATCAACATCGCAGTGAAAGAAGTTTGATGTAGGCGATTGGGTATTTTTACGGCTACATCTCAAGCAAGCTATCTATGAGAGGGAAATGTTGGCAATACTACATGCACTTAAGAAATGGCAACCTTACCTAATGGGAAGATACTTCAAGGTAAAAATGGATCATGATAGTCTTAAATATGTTTTAGAACAAAGATTATCTTTAGAAGAAAAGCAAAAATGGGTCACAAATATGTTGAGTTATCACTTTGAAATCATCTACAAAAAAGGGAAGCAAAATGTTGTTGCATATTCACTCCCAAGAAAGGATGAGGATGTGGAAGCATTGTTTTGTGCTATTTCTATGATCAAACAAGATTGGATAAATGAAGCAAGGGATGAATGGAAGAAGGACGAAGAAGTGTGGCCACTCATTCAAAAGTTGCAGAAGATCCCAGTTCAAACAATATTGCCAGAACTTGATGTGGAAGGAAAACTCATATTGGAACCTGGAGTAGTCACAGAAACAAGAACCCGATAGCTACGAAATCGATCAATTTCAGAGTATCTCATAAAGTGGAAGAACTTACCCGTTGAAGATTCCACATGGGAGGACAAGAATTTTATACAGAAGCATCAAGAACTACTAAAACGTTGAGGACAACACCTTTTGAAGGAGGGGGGCATGTTAGGTCCCTATACTACTAGTGTAACCCCTTATTGTTATTAGTACAACCCCCTTATTATTTTATTGTGCCCATGTAGTCCCCATATTGTTATTATTGTGCCCCATAGAAGCCCACTATTGTTATTATTATGCCCTTACATTATTATTATTATTTCAGCTCTGATTATATTATGACCCCTTAGACTTCTATATATAGAAAGGAGGTCTTGTCATTTGTATCATCCAGGAATTGCTCATTTGTGTAATGTAAAGGAGGTTGCCCCGTTGAAGAGGCTGAATTCTAAGGTGTTTATCTCTCTTTTCTATCTTTTTGTGAGCTGGTTACATAACAAGCCTAGAGTATTCCCTAAAACTACTTCTACTTGGGTTAGAGATCATATTCCTTGAATGTAAAGAAACAGGTTAACAACCCAAGACCCATAGGCATTTGGCAAGAGTGAAATCCTGTAGCCTTATAGAACACCAACGCGTAATTCTAAGTGGCGTGATTTTCCTTGAATAACAGTGATGAGTGAGCCTACATTCATGGATAGTAGTAAATGATGGTTTTCATCATTGTTGGTTTGAAAACTGAGTTATGATAGGTTTTCCCACTGGTGAAATTTTTTTATTTATTTTATAAAATATCTAAATATGTAAAAGAAAAATTAGAACTGTAAGGAATTTTTCAATGATTTTTAACTTTGATATTGATATCAAGGTGGAATAAGGTTGATATATTTTATCCACTTATTTAGTCTTTACAAAACTCAAATAACGTGTAGATAAGAAAGGTGGGGAAGGGATGAACACAACAACGATTAGTATAAGATATTGATGTATGCAAACAATGTGACACTAACAACTAGGACATTATGCAACCAACATGATAACTTAGAGGCCTTAGAGCTATTTTATGTAGAAATCAGGGTGAAAAGGAATATAAGCAAAGCCAAGATAATAGTCTTCTCACTAAAAATAAGAATAAAACAATAAAAAATTAATGTAAGATGCATGTCACTAGAGACAACTGAAAACAATAAATATTTGGTGCTAAAATTTAATGACAAGTTAGGGTAGCACATAAGGATGAGGAGAACTAAAAGGATGGTGAAAAGGATTCTTTCCATTGCAAAATAGATGTAAGGAAATAGAGGTTTGGAATTGAAAATGGTGAACTTCCTTTTTAAAATAATCTGAACCCCAATATTTCTTTAGAGATATGATGGGAACTGAGTATATCCAAAATTAAATGGAACTAGTTTTAATGGGTGCAAAATCCATTGAAAACAAATTGTATGAGAGTAGAAAGAAACATCACTTACATGATAATTTTAATTAATAAAATTAAACCCAACAATATTGGAGGCACTAAAAAAGGATTTTGTACAAACATAAAAATAGAAGTGATGGATGGCGATAAGTTTTCAATAAAAGAAAACCAAGTTGAGGTTAAAGGGGTGAAAATTGTTGGGTCCTTTGTTTTGGGGTAAACAATTTTGGAAAATTTTGGTCAGGTTGTTGGTTGGAAAATGGTTGCGCAAGAGATCGCCGGAAAAGGGAGATGAATGATCAAACTAGCAAGACGTCGAGGATGATTTGGAAAAGGTGTGCAAACAAAATGAAAAGGAAGTTACAACATATTTTATAGACCACCAAAGGAAGATAAGCATGCAAGAGGGCAGTCACGGTGGAGTTTTGCAGAGGATGCCAAATAATAATAGGCACATTAGAGTTTGAAGGAATCTAAGGCGATAAGGACCAAATCAAGTGAGTGAGATTAGGGGATGAGAATCCATAAAATCTGAAGTGAGGATAACAGAAAGAAAAATAATATCGAGAGTCTATCCTGAAATGTTATTGTTGTGACGTTCAAAGAACACCTCATTGTTCACAATTTCTTTCTCTCTCTCTCTCTCTCTCTGAATTCTATTATGTAACACGATCCAATAAGGATTGATGTTCTATCTTGCGATGAAGATCTTGTTATGATGTAATGATATGGTTCTTAATGGAAAGGAGTTGTGGGAATTCTTTGTGTACTTAAATTTTGATGGAATGTTTAGCTCCCTTTTAAAAACAAAAATTAAGTTGTAATTTTCTATGTTATTTCTATTTATGTTGTGGTTTTGTTCTTTCCGAATATTAGATGTTTTTAGATGAGATACTTGTACTATGACTGTATGAAATGGACTATTTGTTGCGATGTTCTTTGATGCCATGTTGCGATCCCTTATTTTGTTGAGTCTCGACAAGCCTCGGGTGAGATGCCTCTCTTTATCATTATGTGAGATGGAAATTTTGGTGTAATGATAGACTATGGTGGAATATTTTGTTGGTGCCCTCTGTCTGAACCCAGGGTCTAACTCTGTTAAAATTTTAAGCCAACAAATGGTTTCATTGCCAAACCCCTGAGTATTTTCAAGGGATCTCGACCATGGTATTGAGGATCCTTAGAGGGGATCTTCAGGATTGGTGGCATGAACAGGTCAATTTATTTATTTCCAAGCAAGCAGAGTTATGCCAAAAAATGTTGGAGTGGGTAAGAGAGGAGGTTTTGTATGCAGAATGTACTAGCGACCAATATGAAATACTCTGATGTAAGTTCCCTGAAGAAATTCGTAATTGGTTGTGTTGGTTGCAAATAAAATGGGGAGACAGAAATCATCCTAGATCTCCTTTTACCTAGACTATTGTTGATTTAGTTGAGTTGCATAGGCTAGATATGGAATTACGAGAGTTGTTGATTGTTGGGTTCAAGAAACCCTAGAGAGTTATATTGTTGAGTTTGTTGTAGAAGATCATTTATCCTTTTATAAAGATGAAGTTGTGTTTAGATATGGTTGTATGGAAGGTTGTTGAAGGAAATCCCCCTTTGGATTAAAGTCTTGATGGTGGAAGAAAATTTACTATCCTTTCAAGGATAAAATATGGCAGCGTAAAATTTCAAGTACTAGGGGTAGGATCTAGGGAGGTAATGATACCAGGTTGCGGAAGATGAAGATGTTGTTGTGATGGATCAAGATGACTTGCATAGGGATTGATATTTGAAAGCAAAAAAGAGGGTATAGATAGTGGATGAATGGAGGGAGAAAACTTTGTGTGAGATCTGAAGGTGACAAAGGGAATTACACCAAATAGGGGAGGTGTGGAGTAGTCCAAGGTTGCGGGTAGCCGGACCAAATAGTTTGGAGTTGTGCCAGATGGATGGTAGTGACAATGCAAGTTCTAGCCAAATTGGATGTGTAAGAACCCGTGTCACAAGAGATATGGAAGGAAATAGTGGAAGTCCACATGTACTAGAAGGAGTAAAGACGGCAAACAGATCAAGGCCTAAAATTGGAATAGTGAACTAGGATATACCTCTTAATGAAGAAATGAATTTAGTGATGAAGAAATTGTTTCATGAAGTTGATGTGTCCCATGTAAGTGATACTTCATTTCCCAGCAGAACATGTAGCACCTTCCTTGACCTCCCCTTAGTAACTTATCAAGATCTTGCTCATTTTATTTCAAAGCTATCTAAAGTCATAAAAGTTCGGAAGGTTTATAGGACATATATAATGGGAACTTCTAGTGGTGGTGGTAGTAGTTTGCAATCAGGTTCTTTCGGGTCTCCATAACTTGGTTCCCAGGGTTTTATACTCATATACCCTATTCAAACTACAATTGGCGGTAACATAGCAGGTTCATTCACTTGATACCCTAAATTTGTAGGATGAGGGAATGAAGATGTTGAACACCACTAGTATTTGTGTGAAGCAATATGGCGGGCTAGACAAACACCTGATGCTACTAAAATTATTTAGTTTCATACTACCTTGAGAAATAGGGCACTTAGGTGGTTTATTAAATGGCCTGCTATGCATCAAAATCCTACCATTGATGAGGTTCACGAGCATTTATTCTAGATTTCAAAATTCCACAGATAAATCAATAGGGATTGTCTGAGTTGTGGGATATTAAACAATGTGAAGGAGAAACTGCATGTCAAAGATTTTATTGGCAAGTTAAGTTATCCTATTGATCCCAACCAGCAGCGAGATTGGTTTATTAAGGCCTTGTTTCCATTAACTTGGACCTCTTTAACTCAACATAAGATCGATACATTGTAAGATGTATTTGAGAAAGATACAAATATTGAAGATATGGTGGGGTATCCTCATGATCACAGAGGAGGAGATGCTTCCAATGGTCTTGCCTTTATTTTACTACAACATCATATTATTGACTTGAGGAGAAATAAAAAGATATTCATGCTACATGACCTTTACGTCCTCAAATATGGTGTACTAATCGTCATGTTGAGGGTCACCATGCCACAAAATGTCCAAGATTGTGAGGTCTGGGGACATCCTACATACCTATGGGACCAATTCCACCTTTTCCTATCGTTGGAGTTGTGCAAGTTGGCACATACACATTATATTATGGTCGTACTCAATTCCATGCTTTTTCTAATCAGCAAGGTATGTCTCCGACTGAGTACTGTGAAATTTTCCATACGTATGGAAACCTCCCCCCCTATTTCCTATCTTATAGATATATTCAAATGTTACAAATAATGTTTTTAATGAATTTTGTGGGTCAACGACTCATCACATAGATCATTTTAGAGTTATGGATGCTCTAGTTGATCGAATTGATCACTCTACATTTAGATTGAACAAAACTCCTCAACGACGAGGAGGTGGAGAAACAAGGGGGGAAGAGCTAGAGGAAGAGGTTTGATCTGTTTCTATAACTTTGATAAGGAAGGACATGTTGCTCGTGATTGTCCACTACCTAGAAGACCTTGATTTTCTCAATGTAGAGTAAACACGCATGCAACAAAGGACTATCCTGAATTGATTTCTAGGTGGGAGGAGCGTAATCGAAAAAGAGGAGCAAATTTAATTAATGTAGAGCCTCGAGAATCTGAGCCAATTCCAATATCGAATATTAAAATAGTCACTAGAGGAGGAAAGAGAATTGGAGCAGACTCGGGTGTCTCCAGACAACCAATGGTAATCAGACCTACATCAACTATAAGATCTTATAACTCTAACAAGCAAAACGAGTATTATAAAGATGCAGCATAAATTTTTAAGCAGTTGACACTACCTCGTAACACTCAAAGGGGACAATCAAAGTGTTGTAGCTCTAACCCAATAATATTATAGATCTGACATGAAAATATAAGATTATGCAAATAAACCCAAGAAATAAGATAGAAATGCTTTATTGATCAAACCCTTGAGGTAGGGCAACACCATACATTCACTCCTTAAGGAAGGAGAATACTCCACAAACCATATGCTTG
>APFE031592147.1:0-16730 GCA_000404065.3 Pinus taeda | reverse complement strand
ACAAAGTATGCATTATCTCATTTCCTCTCATTTTACTTCAGTTAAATGGAGCAACTATGCCTTAGACCCAAACCCACACAACTAAGCTTTGCACACTACGGAATCCTCTCTCTCCTTGGTATTGAACTTGGTTTAGACATACTTTTCTTAGAAGAGAAGCAATGTCTCACTAAATACCTTACATGTTAACTTATCATCTAATCCCATTACATTTCATTGAGGACATTAATGAAATTTCAAAATTCAATTTCACACTCATTTGATGTAATCACCATGTTCCATCAATTTCAGGTAAACTCTACAAATAAATGTAAGTAATTATTTTGATTTTTTCACTGATTCTAAATTAGCAAGGGAGAAAACTGCAGATGCATCTTTATTTTTAAAGTACAATCATCCAAAAAAAACTCATCAAAGACTAAAGATAGGTTAAAACCTTTATGGAGTGAAAAATATTGTTGGCATCCTCCAGAATAACACTACTTTCAGAAGCCAGGTTCATATTTTACTACAAATTCAAGAACCAAAGTGAGAAGCTTATTTTAAAGTTTTTATAACATGATGTGTTATAAAAAAATTGAAGAATCACACAATACAAAAAAGTTTTGTATCTAGTATCATTCTAGATAGAGAAAAGTACTCGTTAGGCTATCTATGACATGAGTAAGATCTACCCACCTACTTTCAAAATCATCATGGACATTTAAAGATTAAAAAAAGGAATTTATTAGGCTACCTATGACTAAATAAGAGTTATCTCCCACCTTTCCAAACTATCATGTACATTTAAGCTATTAGATTTTATCAACATCCTTTCTATGCTACAACACGTTACAACTTTCCATTATATTTATGTATTATATGTGTTTATGTACTTGTAAGGTGCATAAATTCCAAAATAATTGTCCAAATACCCATGTTTACACTAAATTAATTGTTTAAGTAAGAGACACATTTTATAGTAGGAAGAATGCATCAATCAAACACTACTCTACTCATAGTTTACAAACCCAACCAAATTTTGATACACAAACACATTCAAGACTAATCCACAATAACAAACAATGCTCAAAAAAATATTCTTCATCAAACATCTACCAATGAATAAACAATGAGGAGACAAGAGACACATCAAATATCCAATCAACCAGGGCCAAAACCTCTCCAACATGAGAGGAAAACCCAAACAAGATCTTCTTCTTATATAGACTTCAATTGACAAATACTAAGACCATGGCCTAGACCCTTGAATCAATGACCCCTCCAGGACCAAAGCACAATCCTCCTTGATTCAACTTCCTTCTTTTTCCTTGAGTCAATGATGATCAGGCTTCTTCCTTCAATAACTCGACTGTTCTTCAAATTCAGGTTCCATGGATCAGATTTGTAGTTCTTGGCCCTCTTGCATAAACCCTAGAATGTGTGGTTGACCAACCTTTTGAACCTTGATCTTCTTCACTTGGATGGTATGAAATCTTATTATAATTCGTCATGTAACCTTTTGTATCTTCTTCTTTGATTCGACTTCTTGGACATCAACAAGATTTTCGACCCTTTCTGTAGTAGATTGTTCTTGCTTCCTGCACATGTGTGGATGTATTAGCCCTAAAACAGACCCATAAACAACACCAAAATCTTCTCTCTTTGTTTCCTTCTCTTGGTTGGTTATCTTTGCACTTCTTATTACAAACTTACTTAACCAAATTTTCTTGTCCAAAAATGGAGGATGAGCTGCCCTATACATAGTGTTTTTTCCATTAAAAACATGTGCTAGGAAGTGTTAAGGAGTGACAGGGGAACATAAGGGAGAAATAGGTGAAAATAATGCATGCAAATGAACGATTAAGATTTCATGACAGGAAGTGTTAGTGAGTTCTAGGTGTGATAAGGAGGGAATGATAAGGTATGGTAGGTAGTGTTAAGGCATGTTAGAAGCTAGGGAAACATGCCAAGATGTGTCAAGTGATAGGGTGTGCCAATGCATGCCAGGGAGTGTTATGGAGTGCTAGGGAAACATAAGGGAGGACTAGTTTCAAATGCATGGAAATGAATGACTAACAGTGTGTGACAAGGAGTGTCAGCAAGTTATATGTGTGCTAAGGAGGGGACGACAAGGTATGTTAGGTGGTGCCAAGAAATGTTAGGGTGTTAGGGCGACATGTAAGGTATGCCAATGCCTGTCAAGGTGTGCCAATGCATGTGAGAGAGTGTTAGGGAGTGTGATATAAACACAAAGGAAAACTAGTTGAAAATGCATGGAAATGAACGAATTAGAGTGTATGATAGGAAGTGTCAATGAATTCCAAGTGTGCTCAGGAGGGAGTGACAAAGTTATATGCTAGGTAGTTCCAAGGCATGCAAGAGTGCCATGACATGTCAAGGAGTGGTATGGTATGATAGGGAGTGCTAAAGAATGTGATGGAATGCAGGGAATGCCAACATGTGCCACATAGTGCCAAGGGATTGTTAGACATGATAGGTGTTATGCCATGTCAAGATGTAAACGGTGTTGCTTAGTTGTTTTATGGCCATGGTTAGATGTGAGCCTTGACTTGGTAACTTCTTAAGTTCGATGAGCTAAGATTGGGCATGAATAGCCTAAGATGAGTTGTAGGCCATTCTTAGGTGAACAAGGGATAGTATAGTTTTATTAATTGTAACTTGGTCAGGATTTTCTAGTCAAGGTAGGACATGGTTGGTTCCCAAGTCTTAAAACCAATAAGGGTAGTTATGAGGGCATGATAGCTAAGGAGTGCCAAGGCATGCCAAGGAATGAAAAGGCATGATAACAAATGCCAGACAATGTCAATGCATGTTGAGGAGTGTTAGGGAGTGTGAGGGCATCACAAGGGAGAACTAGGTCAAAGTGCATGGAAATGAATGAATAAGAGTGTCTTCCAGGTGTCCCAAGGATGAAGTGTATTAGGATAATTTCATAATAGGACTTACAATAGGTAATCCTACAATTACGATAAGGGGAAGGAAAAAGCGATTTTAGATAAAGGGAGACTTTTGTCTAGGGACAACACTATTTTTTCAATGACTTGGTTGGGTTCCCAAGTCACAAAAAAAGTAAGGTTATCTATGAGGGCATTACAACTAGGGAGTGCCAAGGTGTGCAAGGTATGCCAGGAAGTGATAACACATGCTAGAAAGTTCTAAGGCACGTTAGTCATTCCAAGACATGCCAAGTGCTAAGGCATGCCAAGAAGCGTTAGGTGCTAGGGTGTGGTGCCAATGCATGCTAGGGAGTGCTAGGGAAACATAAGGGAGGACTAATTTCAATTGAATGTAAATGAATGAATAAGAGTGTGTGATAGGGAGTGTTAGCAAGTTCTCGGTGTGCTAAGGAGGCATTGACAAGGTATGTTAGGTAGTGTCAGGGAAACACAAGGAAGGACTAGCTTCAATTGCATGGAAATGAATGAATAATAGTGTATGATAGGGAGTGTTAGAAAGTTATGGGTGTGCTAAGGAGGCATCTCTAGAAAATTTGAGGGTTTGGAGAAAATTTTGTGTTTTGGTGAAAACTTGCAATTTGTTGCCAATTTTCTGTCTAGGAGCGTAGCAAACTCACGCTGTGCTTCTTCCTTAGGGCTCCAAATGATGTAAAATCAACATTTTTGGAATGCATACGACCCCATATCAAACTCCATTTTCCCACTTTCCTAGTTTGGGACTCAGGTTTTGAGAAATTTTCAAAAAAAGAGGCCAGAAATCACCTTGCTACCCCTCCCTTTCCATTTCATTGTGCACCTGGAGACACCTTGGGAGAATGGCCATATCTCAGCCAAAAAAGGGTCCTTTTGAGTGAATAAATACTATAAAGACACCTACACTCTTCCATATTTCCAGAAAAGGCTTCCGATCTAGATTTGGACTTCAGAAAGGAACTCAAAAATTCCCTCCAATAGCTCATTGTACACCTGGAAATTTATGAGATTTTTGTAAAATTTTCACTATGTAATTTTTTGTAATTCCTAGTTTGGCATGGTGAAAGCCAAAAGAGTGAAGTAGATGAATGTGAGGGGTAAAAGTAAATGTAAATAATGGGTTTTTAGTATTTATAAGTAGTTTTGCTATAAATTTGACCTAATTTATGAGAGAGGTTGGAGTCAAAGTTAATTGTAGAAGTCGTTTTTAACTTCCCTAGATATTAGGCTTTGGTTAGAGCACCTCATGAAATAGTTCCTAGAGTCATTGATTCGACCTCTGCAAGTGGAGAGATGTTGTTTTGGTATTTATATATCAGTTTTTCAGTGATAGAATAGGTTGGATTTCAGAGGAGAGAACTATTGTAGCTTGTACTTGGACATTTTTTGGAAATCAAATGACACAATTTGCAACTATGATCTAGGAATTTATGTGCAGTAAGTTTGTGATGTAATATTTTCTCTATTATAGCTTTATATGAAAGATTTTAATCTTCTTTTTCCATTCATCAATTATTTAATGGTTTTCCTTACAGTTTATAAACAAAATTCTTTGCATAAAGCTCCGTTTTGATGGAAAAATCATTATGTGTTACTTTATTTCTTGCTTAATGAATTCATGTTTCATGCTCATTAAGACCTTTCTCTTCTTCTAAACATTACACTACACTGACAAACCATAAGATCCATCACAAAAGTAATGCTACCTTGCTCCTGTTTATATTTTTTGTTATAACCCTTTGATCCTCTGACCTAGCTACCTGGTTTTTCTCCCTTATCTAGCAAAAAACCCGAAATTTTCCAAAACCCACCTGAGCATAGCTATCTAGTCTCAAATCCTTTACATTCTAGTCATATCTTTGTTGTGATTTCATAGGGAGAGCCCTCTCTAGTTTGGTAGGGCTATCTACCAAACTAAAATCTTCGTCTGTGATTACCTTCGTCGATCTTGTCATCAGCCTAGGACATTTGGAGGATAACAGAGGGCATGAAAACTAGGGAGTGCCAAGGTGTTCTAGTGAATGTAATGTTACCAAGTCATGGAAAAATTTAATGCTAGTTGTAAGGTCGTGACTACCAAGGTGTGTTAGGGAATGCTAGGGCATGATAACATGTGCCAGATAGTACGAAGACATGTCAAACAAGATAAGATGTACCAAGTGCTAAGGCATGCCAAGATGTACAAGGCTGTGATAATGCATGCCAGGGACTATCAAGGGAACAAAAGGGAGGAATAAGTTAAACTACAAGGAAATGAGCACATAATAGGGTTAATAAGTCATCATTTTACCTTTTCCATGAGGGGCATGCTAGGAAAACCAACACTAGGTGCCAATAGGTGCCAAATGCCAAGTGTCAATGCATTCTAAGTGTCAAATATTCCTTCATTTCTTCTCATCTAGTTTCCAATATATGATCTCAAATAAATTTAATATTAAACCATGCCAAATCATACCAAGTCATCTCAACGCATGCCAAACATGCTAATACTTGCTAAGTGCCAACACATGCCAAGTGCCAATGTGTGTCAGGGAGTGTGATGCATGCTATGAAGTGGAGAGAATGTCAAAGAGTGCTAAGGTGTGCTAGGTATTTTTTGGGTGTTCTAGCATGTGCCAAATAGTACCAAGGCATTCCAAGTGCTAAGACATGCTAGGATGTGCATGTTGCCATAGTATGCCAATATGCTTCAAGGAGTTTCAAGGAATAAAAAGGAATAACCAAGCTAAAATGCAAGGAAATGAATACATAAGAGGGTTAATAAGTCAGGACTTTATCTTTTTCAAAATGTGCATGCTAGGCACACTAATAATATGTTCCAATACATGCCAAGTGCCAATCTATGCCAAGTTCTAATGTTTTTCAATGCAATATTATGCCAAGGTGTTCCAGGGCATGCCAACACATGATAGGGGAGTGTTATGCTATGCTAGGGCATGGAAACATGTGCTTGGGTGTCCTACTCATGGAAATATGTTCTAGGTACAAAGATGTTCCAAGACATGCGGGTTGCCAAGGAATGTTAGTGTATTGTTCCAAAGCATGTTAAGCTGTGCCATGAGTGTTGAGGAGTGCTAGGTCACTCTCATTAATAGAATTGATAGAGCTTGATTATGTATTAAATAATATAGTTCCTACACACATTAGTGGAACTTTATTTAAAGGAAATTTACCAGATAATAAGCCTAATAGAGATAAATCATGTGTTGACTCATAAGAAAACTATATTCTTGTGACTTGAGGGAAATGATATAGACTAATTAATTCTTAACAAATTGACTAACTACTATAACCACTATGACCTTGGACACATAATAAAAAAGAGTCCACAAAAATGGTATTAAATCATTATCTTTTGACAAAAAATAGAGTAACAAGTACATAGCTTCATCAAAAACTCATTGGAATGATCAATGATAACGAACAATTTTTGACCGTCACCAAAAGTAACTAAAAGAGCATTGGTGAGGTTCAATAAAATATCGTCACTAGACGTGTCACCAAAAAGAGAATTAGTGATGCCTTTAATGATCCTCACCAAAAGTGTCAAATGTGTTTTTTAATGTTTTTGTAAAATTCTAACTGTGTAAAATTTTACTTTCATGCATGTACGTATACTAAACGAGACAGATGCCAATGTAATACATAATTTGCTAACAAGTCAACGACTATATTAAATTCTCGAGGAATGTGTTCATATGTAATAAACTCAAACTGACGTTCCATGAGTCGTACCCTTAAATAATGGTGTAACAAGATTGGATTGTGAATGTGATAATGATTTGTCAATTGCATAATGACTAGATAAGAGTATAACCTAACCACTAGATTGGAGATGTCCCAAGATGACGCTTCAATGAGAAGTGAAATTATAGACATATACTCATTAATATTTTTAGTGGTAGTGCCACAAAAAACTCCCCCAGAACAAGGTAGTTACGACTCAGTTGTGTAAATGACCTAAGTAGCTAATGCAATGTGTCGTGTCTGACGATTGGTACCATCTGCGTATCCTATGTATGATAAGGGTGATGAAGATATCTGTGCAACAAGAGACATGTATGAGACAAATACTCATAAAATACAAAAAAATCTAGTTATAACAAAAGAAAAAAAGTTATAAATGCATAAAATTACAAAGCATATGCCTAGTGCAATGCTAGTCATAATACTTTTCCAGACAGAGCCCATTTTAGGGCTTCGCGAGAGAAATTCCTTCAAAGTCCTAATTTTCATAGGCACCTTTTGAGAGGGCCTTGGTGAAGAAGTCTGGACCAATCCACAATGGTTGAAACTTTCTTTCCCCCAAGAGGTCATGCTTTTGATCATAGAGTAGAATAAGATCACTGTCTTGATAAAAACGAGGCTCGATTTTTTTGTCAAATTGGGTTTTGACTCGATGCTTGTGGGTTTCAAGGGCTAGTGTGGAATCTCAACCAGTATTGTCTAGCTGATTGAGAGATAGTAACCGCTCTTCTTTGGCAACGGTGTCGGGCAAGATTTCAACAGTGAGTTTCAATGAACGAATCTGGCGCTCGATAGGTAATATTGCTTCTAGTCCATAAGCAAGTTGGAATGGTGTAAAGCCTGTAGTAGTTTTTATTGAGGTTCGGTATGCCCACAAAAAAGGATATAACATATGGTTCCAGTGGGTTTTGTGATTTCCTACTAACCATCGGATCATGGTTTTTAGGACATCGTTAATAACTTCCACTTGGCCATTAGCCTAGGGGTAGTAGGAGGAAGAATGTTCTTGCCTAAAACTGAGCAACAGTGTTAATTCATACATCATGTGGTTCTGAAAGTGAGAACCATGGTCTATAACGATCGTGTGGGGCACGCCGAAATGCCAGATCAATTGATTGAACAGGAATAATTTCATGGTTTCTCCATTGACATAGAAAATGGGAATGGCTTCGACCCATCTCATAAAGTAGTCCACAATGACAATAATGTAGTTGTGTCCATAAGGGGAAGTGGGGTTCTATGTGACAAAGTCAATGCCCAATTTGGAAAAGGGGCCAATGGAGATAATCAGGTGGAGAGGAGCCGAGAGTGCATGCATTTTCTTTGTAAGTATTTGACAAGGGAGCCACTGTTGGATTGCCTTGTTACAATAATTAGACACGTTCGGCCATAAGTATCCTGCGTGTAGAATTTTCTGGGTTGTAGCAAAGCCAGAAAGATGACCATGACATGCCCTAGCATGGGAGTCATTTAAAACATATTTTGCCTCTTGCTGAGTGAGGTAGTGATGAAGAATTGTGTCATTGCCACAAAGATATAAAGTATTGTTCAACACTAAATAGTGTCGAGCTTGGTGGTGGATGTGATGATGACCACCTGATGATAGTTCAGGGTAGAAGTGTTGCGCTTGGAGGTAGAAAAAATTTCACCATACCGAGGGTCAGTTGAATCGATCAGATAGATAGATTCATGTGGAAGAGGATCATGGGCTGTCTCATTTGGATTGACTATGGGAAGATACAACAATAGTTTTGCCAAGACTAAGGATTTTTTCACCTTGGCAATGGTGAAAGAAAAATCAAATTGTTGGAGGATAAAAATGCATTTGGAATATTTTCCTTTGAGGACTTGATGAGAGAAAATGTGTCTCATGGGATTCTCCAAACTGATGATGGTAGTCTGTCGTAGCAATATATAGTGCAGAAAGTGATTGATCGCAAAGACAACTCCCAAGGACAACTTTTCCACATGTGAATATTGGAGTTCATGCCCAACTGGATGTTTCCAGAGATAATAGATCAATGATCACTGAGATCATCATGGGTTTGAACCAAAACCATACCAATGGAGGATGGTGAGGCTTCCATGCATAGGAGAAAGTCGCGCAAATAGTTGGGAGCAATAAGAAGTGGAGTAGATATAAGTTCCTCTTTCAAGGCATCAAATGATTGTTGTGCTTAATCATCTCACAAGTACTCCTTTCTTCAGCAGGTGAATAAATTCTTTCTTTAGCTCGGTATAGTTCACGATGAATCATCGTAAGAAGTTTACTTTCCCTTCTAAACGTTGGACCTGTAAAATGATTTTTGGGACAAGCAATTGAGTAATTTCCTTTAGCTTATTGAGATCAACCCTAATCCCATGTTTGGAGACAATCAAACCAAGTAGGAATCTAGAATCGATAAAGAAAACACATTTGTGCGGATCGAGACATATGTTATAGAACTTGCACCTAAGAAAAATTTCTTAGAGATGATCTAGGTGTTGGGCTTGCTTCTTGGAATCGACTAGAAGGTCATCCAAATAAGATTAAACAATGTGTCTTATATCATGGAATGCGTAGTTCATGTCCTATTGAAAGGTTGCTCCAACATTCATTGGACTGAATGGGAGCTTTCTATATCCAAATATTCCCCAAGGGAAAATGGAGGTAGTTTTGTGTTGGTCCATGAGTTTTATGGTGATCTAGTTATAGCCTGAGAAACCATCCATAAATGACAAGTATTTGCAACTGACACAATCACCGATTATCCAGTCGATGACTGGTTTCAGATAGTTATAGTTTGGACATGCAATGTTAAAATCCTGGTAGTCGACACAAACTCAGTTAGTACCCTATTTTTTATCTATGGGAACCATATTGGAAACGCATTCTGTTAAGGGAACGAGGTAAATGAAACCAACACGTAATCATTTTTCCACCTTAGTATTGATGGTTGTAGTTTGCGAGGGTGGAGTCGTTGGAGTCTCTAGCAAATAGACCTAGCATTGTCATAAACATTGATCTCATGCTTGATGATAGATTGATCTATGTCGAGAATTTCCTCATAAGACCAAGCGAATACATCAAAGAATTCCTCGAAAAGGTAGGTGAAGCTTGCAATTTCCTCATGATTGTAATCAGCTCCAATTTGTATATTTTCCATGATGCCTTTCCTAATTGAGATACTAATGAGCATTGTGTTGGAAAGATTACCCATGTTCCCTTCTAAATCAAAAATGTGGATGGTGGTATAACTCGAGTGAACGACCTTAGGTGGTTCAAAGGATAGGATTTGTATAGGGGTCGTGTCCGAATCAGATATTGAAACACGATGGTGAGAGTTTTCCCAAGGTTTTCCTTCTAAACACATGATCTCTCGAATAACTTTGTCCAAA
The DNA here is from genome assembly GCA_000404065.3 of Pinus taeda. Lineage (NCBI taxonomy): Eukaryota > Viridiplantae > Streptophyta > Pinopsida > Pinales > Pinaceae > Pinus > Pinus taeda. The sequence continues at coordinate 6,672 of APFE031592147.1, read as the reverse complement.
GGTAGGACTTGATTGAAGAGATCATTAGAGGGAGTAGTTGTGGGAGAGGAGGTCATACCATTAGTCATGACCAAAGTGATATGAGAATTAGATGCATATTGAATGGCTTGATAGGCCAATTCAACTAGTGATAGTGGCATTTTTCTCCATAAGAGTCAATGTCTAAGGGGGAGAGGAGGATCTAAGAATCAGTTAGGTCACGAGGAATAGTTGACACCATAGAAATCATCTGTGGAACCGTGGGTGGCAAGAGAGTAAAGAAAGTCATCAAGGAAGAACCCTTCAAAATACTGGTAACGATACTGAGATAAGAGTCAGGTATGCCACCCACTAAAGGAATAGTGCCACTAGGTAGCAGTGAGTAATCTAGGGTGCAGAAGAAGAGCTAGTCAACTGTGACTATTCTTCCATCCAATCAAAATAGGATGAAGCGGAAAAATATAGGCACAATGGAAGTCATGGCATAAGTCCAACTGTGGCCCAAAAGCAGATTATATTAGATTTTTCAATCCACGACTTTAATGTCCACCATTACTATTTTCCCACTCAAAGTGACGGGGTAATTGGAAAGGTAACCTTTTGGGATGAATGTATGGCCATCGAATTCTTTAAGGGAATTCAACGATGGAGAGAGGGTCGATGAATCCAAGGCATGCTAACATGAAGTAGACATGACGTAGGTCGAAGTGCCTTCGTCGATGACAGTTCTATGTATACCTTGCCCTTTCGAAAAAAATTTCACGTAAAATGTACGCTGGTGGGAAAGGGGAGGTTTACATTTCTCCATGTAAAATATTTCTAACATGGAACCCTGAGGGTTAATCGCACCAATAGCTGAAAGAAAAGCTTTCCTTTGTGCTAGACAAGTTTGCAATACTTCGAGTGCAGACATAGCTGACAATGCTTGTGCCAAATCTTCTACAATACTGTTGTTCTCGGAAGCACATGCATATTTGTTATGTGGTGTGGAAGGAAGTGCCCCTTTTGGGGGTTCAATTACAAGATTAGAAACCAGCCTTTCAATATGAAGTTCATTAGGTGGCAGTGGGTTCGAAATCGAGGCATTGTCCTAAGCACTAGCGACTGGAGCTCCGTAAGTTTTGGCTTGCATTTGAAGATCAACCATTTCAAAGGTGTAAATGGTCAATGGTCCTTCACCAACTAAAGGATGATGTGAACCATCATTGCCCCCTTGCGGGTATTGAGGCGGGTTGACAATAAGATGTTGTTGTTGTTGAGTAGGGAAAGGGTTATGTAGGACCACTAGGGTACGAATAATGTCATAAGAAAGAAGATCCATGTATTATTAGAGATGCAGATAGTGATGTGTCATATGATCTTTCGCACAGATTTTGGAAGGGAAATTGACAGCTTTGTCCTTTCCACTGTAAGATGGTGCAACAAATTTCTACTTTCTTAGTTGGCTGCTTCTTAGAAAGAGCAATTTTTTTCTTATTCTTTTTATTCTTACTGCTGAGTTTTTGTGTAGACTGCACTAAAATGTGTCATAACTATTAAATTAAAAAAAATTAAAAATTATAAAACTTAATATTTTGCTTACGAATTTTTATAAACAATATATATAACCTTTTTTAACAATTTTTATTTTTTATTTTATTAAATTAAAATAATAATAACAATATCATTATTAAATAATTATTTCAATATTCATTCCATTTTATAAAATTATTGAAATATATTTTTAATTTTTATTATAAAAAATAAAAAAAATATAATATATATATTTTTTAATTGGCTTATAACTTAGGAATAATATTCTCTAATTTATAAATTAAAAATTTTAAAACTTTTGTTAAAGCTTATGGCAACACGTATAGATATAATTTAGATAAAGATTAAAATTGAAACACCCTATGCAACTCAGGGGAAGAGTAGCGGAACGATTAGAATGTCGTATATTTGGCGTTCAATCTTAATCTAATAGTCTATGCATCCAGATGCGTTGGATCTGTGTATAAAGATGCGGAGTCGTCGTGCTTTCAATGGATTTCTTTAAAGCGGATTTCCCGGATTCAGTTACTAAGTGATATGAGGATGCTCATCATTATTAAGTGAGTCTCTTAAGATGTCTTATACCTTTTGATTAGGAAGAAACTCAAAAATTAAGGAATGTGATGTTTACTCCATTAGGTTGACAGAAGATATATAGAATTATTTTTTAACAATTTTTTTTTTTCTATTAAATTACGTCTACAATAATGATATAAATACCAAATAATTATTTAATTGATTATTTTTATTAAATATTTTAAAATTGAATAAAAATGAAAATATATTTTAGTAGAATAATAATTAAAAGATTAAAATGAAAAAGAAAATATATTGTTTTGATTATATCTTTTAATTATATTTTCTTGGGTTGGAAGGCCTGGCTAATATCAAGTAGTGGTTCTATGATAAACCAAATCTAGTATTTCTAGTCAATGTATCAATTCTACACACTATTGATATTTTCATGTCCAATTAATAGATTCAATTAACTTATGGTTTGTCTAGTTCACTTGAAATTTTATTGGATCTTGTTTACAATCTAGTCAACCATAACAAAAAGATTTTAATGTTATCATAAAAAAAAAAGATTTTAATGTTATCATAACAAAAAAAAATTAATATTGTATAATTTGATACCAATTTAATTAAAAAAATTATACTAAAAAAATACTTTTATGTTTAAATTATTTAAAACTTATAAAAAAAACATAATATTAAAATTTTTTCTAAAATTTAATTTTAAATAAAATAAATTGAAAAATTATACCAATATTTTTTAGCTTTAAGTTTAAAATTTGAAAATCATATAAATACAAATACTAAGAGTCATAAATACTTTGATTTTATTTTATTTTTTAAATATTTAAAATAATTATAATAAATTATAAAAAATAATTACTTAATTTTAGAAATGCATATCCTACTAATCATTTTTTATTTTAGATATTTTCTTTGTCATATATTTTATAATCATAAATAAGCTCTTTTTTAAACTTCGATTTTAAATGTTATGAATAATCATGATTAAAATATAATAGCTTTTTTTTAATATTTTAAAATATTGTGAAGAATTTTGATTTAAGTATAATGAGAAATTACATAAACTTAAAAACTTAAATATAAGCACTTTCACCTATATTCTAAATTTTATTAAAATAAAGAAAATCAAAAGGTTAGAAAAGTCACACCAATAAAAGCATAAGTTTTTTTAAATTTAAAAAAAAACAAAACAAAAAAAGCATATACAATCCTAATTAAAACAAAACACAAAGGCATATACAATCCTAATTAAAGTACACAAAATATCACATGATTGGAAATTCCATAAATGTAAAAACTCTTGGTAAGCACTTCACACATATTCCAAATTTTATTAGTACGAAGAAAATCAAACAGTTGGAAATGTCAAAACAACAAAAGCATATACAAAGTGACTCGTATGAACGGTAAAAAAATTTAATCATCATCTACATGACCTATGGGTTAACTTGAGTTGAAAATTAATATAATCGGTTGATATGTCTTGCACAACTGGCATTTCAAACCTAATTGTTATAAAAAGCTTTGATAAAATTATGACAATTGTATAAAGTTAAAAAGGAAAAGAAACAAAAGCATGGCACACTCATATTGTTCAATTTTATTTATAGCTTTTCTCGATAGAATGTCTCACCTACTGATAGGAGGTTCAATGTAATAGTCTATGCATCCAGACGGGTTGGACCATTGTAGTATGAAGATGCAGAGTCGTGATTTCAATGAGTTTTTTTGCACACTGTGTTTCGTTGAAAGCAGATTTCTGGAAGATCATGAAACATTTCGGTTGTCGATGCTATACTATGCATTGAATGCCATCTTCCATGATTCAGAAAGATGACAGTGAAATTGAAGAAGAATCCAAGAGAGAATCAGTTAATTATCAAGAAAGAAAATCATTCTCAAATTTATTTAAATTGGCTTTGCACATGTGTAGGATTTGAGAAAACCTATCCGTTGATCAGTATATTTATAGTAAAACTTGACCGTTGAAAAGTCAGAAAAGCAGGGCAAACAAAGTGAAAAAGCCGACAAGGCTGGATATATGTTCTGTTCGAATTCTATTTCACTCATATAAGGCGATGGTAGTTTGATGTGCTCATAATGAGAGAGCGCTCCCCTTTTTCCTGTCTCTATGTTTGTTTATTGTTATGTCTTTGTGTTTGTGTTTGTGTATTCTTATGTTTCCATATCTCTCTGTTTGTTCTTATGTCTCTGTGTGGGTTTGCATGTATATATGTCATTATTATTTATGTTTCTATGTATTATTTTTGTGTGAAATTATGTCTATGAGCCACAAAGCATGAAGCAGAGAAGGAAAAATTCCTCAAGCAGAGGTATTTCATTGCTATTCTATCGCTGAACCAAACTGGCCAATGCAATCTCCGTACTACTTCTCCATGGATGAGGTGAGGCATAGCTTGTTTTCAGTTGAGTTATGAAATCTCTAATCTCTTTAGTTTTAGCAATAGCATTTTATTGATTATGTCCGTATTTTTTTTGTTTTTGTCATTTTTAGCTTCCAAAAGTAAAGGGAAAATTCCAATAAATTCTATGGCTGAACCAAACTAGCCAATGCAATCTCCATGCCATTTCTCGATGGATGGAAGAGGTGACGCAGATCTTGTTTTCTTTTGATTTATTAAATATCTAATTTCTTTCATTTTTAGTATTAGGAATTTATTGATTTTTTTTTTGTCATTTTCAACTTCTTTACTGCTCACATAGAGACGACAAACCACTGAGTGAGCATGACTATGAAACAAGAAGCTTTAAGGTACCTTGCAGTTACTTAATACATTCATGATTGTGGTGTTGTTGCTTTAAATATTGATTTTCTTATAAGATTTAGAACTCTTTCGTTAATAAATGTATCCACGTTCCTAATACAAAGTTGGCCTTCATAGAATATATTGAGAACAAAACAGATTTTGTGTCTTACAGAGTAAGTTTTCCCGCTGTCAAGCACAATCCTTCGCGTAGATTTAGTAATGAGGAAAATGAAGATGAATTACTAAAGCAGAAATGGTCTAGCAGTTCTGATCAACTATAATTTAAGCGAAGAGTCTTATTTTCAGATTTCAGGTTTCTCTTTGTTTGAATCGATTTTAGTTTAGACATTTGATTTCTTGGTAGTGGTCGTACTCTTAAAACCTTTTCAATTTTTATCTTCACAATTTTGTTTCTCTCTTGGCCGCTAACACAGGCTTTCTCCATTCATCTTGAGGTTCGGCCTCTTCTCTGTCAAATCGAGCATGGAAGTGGGTTGGATTGGGCTTAGCTAGTGAGGGTGATGGAGATACAGAACCCCACAACTCTGCCACCAATCGCTCCTAAAATTATATGTTGCAAATCAACCCAAGATGGTTTGGTCCAAATCTGGCCACCTCTGCAAAAACAAATATGGTACATACGAAGTGATACATAGACAGAAATAACAACTGATTAGGGGAATATAGATTATTCTTCCCTCAAAATTGGAATCCATACCATATAACAATCCAATATTAGCAACTATATGCAACATCAAAAGAAAAGAGTGAGGCTTTGTTCTTTCTCCCTAAACCTAATCCGTCATCTCGAAGAAACCGTTCCAAGATGCAGTTACCCTCATCTGTCGTCTTGAAAAACATCATTTCAATATGAAGTGAGTATCATCTCCAATCACCAGAACGTCTTGCTAATATCCCATTGTTTGGGAGTATGACAGCTCAGCTGAGTAGGTGGATTGAATTTCTTTAGATGTTACACCATCATCACACATGTGTTATTGCACCAACGCATGTGATGGCCTATTATACTTCTCAAATATAAAAAAAAAATCACATAGGTAAAATAAAACATTCGATGCTATTATCCAGAGTATAACACGCTCTCTCAGGGAAAATAAGACATCTTTCTTAACAAAATATAATAATTTTTTCAAGAGAGTATAATAGGCTAATATAATAATTTTTTCAAATAGGTAAAATAAAATATTAGATTTAACGAGGATCCAATGTTCTTAACAAAATATAATAATGTTTTCAAAATAGGTTATATTAACAGAATATAATATTTTTTTTAAATAGGTAAAATAAAATATTAGATTTCAAGAGGATCTAATGTTTTATTTATTTATGTGAAAAAAATATTATATCTTGTTAAGAGATATTTTATTTTATTTTATTTATTTCAGAGAAAGCCTATTATACTCTCAATCATATGATCCAATGTTTTATTTTACCAATGTGAAAAGATCATTATATTTTGTTAAGACAAATTCTTTATTTTATCTATGTGAAAAAAATATTATATTTTGTTAAGAGAGATAAATATTAGTAAGAGAGAGGTGGGAGGGAGAGCTGTTTTATTTTACCTATGTGAAAAAATTATTATATTTTGATAAGAGAGATAAATATTAGTAAGAGAGATAGGGGAGGGAGAAATGTTTTATTTTACCTATTTGAAAAAAATATTCTATTTTGTTAAGAGAGATTTTTTATTTTACCTACGTGAAAAATTATTATATTTTGTTATGAGAGAGATGTTTTATTTTACCTATATGAAAAAATTAATTTATTTTGTTATTAGTGAGGTTGAGAGAGAGAGAGAGAGAGATGTCTTATTTTCTCTATGTGAAAA